>JASDQU010033952.1:0-13791 GCA_032191745.1 Picea mariana | reverse complement strand
AAGTATTGGTGAATGGTCATAGGATATCGTCCATCATCCTCATGAAAGTGGCTGGAGAATTTGTCAAACCAAAGGGTATGACCAACCATTCAAAAAGGCCTTCTTTTGACTTGAAGGCGGTCTTCCATACATCTGTCTGTTCTATCGGGACCTGGTGTTAGCCAGACTTTAGATCAGTCTTACTGAAGTATTTGGCCCCTGTGAGTTGATCAAGGAGGTCATCGATTTGGGGAATCGGGTACTAGTTTCCGACTATGATTTTATTCAGAGCCCAGTAATCAGTACAGAGTTTCCAAGTTCCATCTTTCTTCTATACCAACACGATTGGGTTCCCGCAAGGTGATGATCTAGGATGGATGTTCCCCTTCTGGAGGAGTTCTTGGATCTATCGCTTGATCTCCTAATTCTCTAATAAAGAGAGGTGATTCACTGGCCCATTGGGCAGCGGTGCGCCGGGGGTCATATTGATTGGGTGCATTACCTGGAAGTGTAGAGGTAAACCTATAGGTGAGGAGAATATATCCAATTATTCTTCCATGACCTTATCTACTTGCTTCTTTTGTGTGGAGAGGTCGGTCGCAGAGACCCTGGATGTGGCTATGATCTTTCTCTTATCCTGAGAGAGAATCACGAAGAAGACAAACTTCCCCGTATGAGAGATGACATTCCTACATTTCTTAGCAAAGATCAAGGAAATAGCACTAGGTGGGACTGCCTCGGGTATCCTATACAATTTCATGTTCAAAGTAATACTAACACTACGAGGCCTAGACTCGTATACATCATGACGTTTCCATAAAACGTTTGGCCCAAAATAACATCACAAACTTCAAGAGGAGAAACATCACACAATACCTCATATTTGAAGGGCTTGATGTCGTACGATAGTCGACACTATTGGTTGATGTGGAGATCGCTTCCTTGGTGGAGCCATCCAATGGTGTAGGTTTGTGGGTGTGGTGTTTTTGGCAGGGCCAGTTGCTTGATTACCTATGCTCATATGAGGTTCTTTTGGATACCACTATCAAAAATGAAGTGCAGTGGGGTTCCTTTTACCCACATCTGTGAATGGAAGAGGTGCTCTCCTCCTTCTAGCTCGTCTGGTTCACTAGGCTAGAGCTTGGTGGTAGCAACGGTGGCACTGTGTTTCGCGTGAATGATCCCTCTTCCCCTTTCTGGTTCTATCTCAGAGTCAGAATCTACATCTGATTCAGAGGCTTTCACTTCAGCCACTAGTGACTGCTTTGAGTGGTAGTCAACAGTGTTATGCCAAGGGTCTTATTGAAGTCACACCACTTCCCGGTATCTTTATTTTTCTTTTTGGTGTCCTTATTTCCTTGCGGATTGGATTGGTTGTCTTGATACTATCCATATTTAGTCTGTTCTTTGTTCTGTGATTTGGGGCCACCCTTTCCTGGCTTTTGTTGTGAGGGGTTCCCAAGCCCAAATTGTCGTGTCTTTTGTTTGAGCTTCTGCTCGATTTTGATGACATATCAGTAGGTCATGCCCAAGGATGAGATGTCCAGAAATTCCATTTTTGTCTAAATGTATCTATGTATAGCACCATGATAATTGAGCACCATATGTCACTCTGAATCTTTGATACCCATCTTGGTACGCAAGGTATGGAAGATATTTGTGAAATCTGGCACTGTTTGGTCTCTTTCTTGTCTCAGTGTGGTCCATTTGGTATATAGGTCATCATAACTTCTGACCAGGTAGTATTGTTCCTTAATAACATCCTTCAAGGATTCCCAGGTGGTCGTGGCTGAAAATAATGAGGTTTCCTTTGTTTCCTTTTGCTCACAGAAAGTTTCCCAACAATATTTGACATGGGGAATGACTTTGAGGAGTGCAAAAGTAATATTTTCTCTATTCGAAAAGTTATGGATAGAAAAATACCCTTCTAGTAGATTCAACCACTTGTCTATAGCATATGTGTCTATCTGACCTTTAAATATAGAAATATGGAAGTTTATTTGTACCTTGAAGGGGGTGGCGCCTCTGTTCGAAGAATATGCATTGCCTATTGGTAGCCGTCGAAGTATTTGCGTGAAACTATCCATCATCTTGTTCCTCTATAGCATGAGGGATTTCTCAATCAATAGTTTGAAAGGATCTCCTGTCCCATCATATTTATTTTCTCCTTCCATGAGAGGTCACTTGGGAATGTGAGAGCTTTTTTCCTCAAGAGAAACAAGCTCGAGACCCAACTCTTTGTACTTTGACCTCGTTAGGTACATGCATTAAGACAACAAGGAGCAGACTGCTCTGATACCACTGATCCATATTTTATGAGCAGGATGAAATGAATATAGATTATTAACAGGTTCTTAACACAAAATAATAGAGATACAATAAAAATTGTTTTCTATTCAGTAATGAAATAAGTTGAAACTGTAAAATGCAGCGGAAGCAAGCTCGCTGGAATGGCGACGACTTATCTTTGAGAAGATATGTGACGGTTGCGCGCATTCAGAAGAAGAAGATTACAATGAGGCTCTAAAGTCCTTTTTACAATAAAAAAAATTCCAAAACCCTAGACATCCAAAAACCTAACCCTAGGAGATGAAGCACCAAAAGTCACATGGGCCCCGTTTGGGTAAGTTAGTACATTAGCTTCCCAGGGTCGTAACTTTTGTATACGATCTTTGTTTTAGGCGTGTGATAGCCCACTAGAAAGGTATCATTGAGGAGATTCATTTTTGGGGATCAATCATGTTTTTCAATATCATTGAGAATATCGATCTCGAAAAAACTCCATTTAGGCCCTCAAAATGGCCCCGGAAGTTAAAACTGCTAAAAATAGTAAATTGCCAAAATTGTCAAAAAATTATTTTGAGCCAATTGGAAAAGGTGGGTGGCCACTGATATCCATATGGATCAGGGTTACTTAAAAACCATTGTTTCATGCCCCCAAAATTTGGAAAATCATAAGTGATGTGATGTAGTGACGTCAACAAAGTGTCGTGGAAGTGTTCAGTGTGTGCGGATGTGAAATCCTCCAAATTCCCGAAGTAGCGGAACTTAGACACCTGAGGTTCCACAGTGAGAGTTGGCCATAGGATGTTGGGTAGGCATGGACCATTGATCCACCCTACTATGCGAGTTTGGTAACTCAGAACTCTATGTGATCGTTGTTTTATGCTGGGAAATCATCCGAAGCCAAAGGCTGCAGGCCAAAGTGCGCACTCATCGATCTAGCGTTGGCCATGACCCATGGTTGTGTGGGTTGGGGAGCTGAGAGAAAGGGGCTAGTGCCCAAAAACTTATCATAGATGATCCCTAAAAGAAGAAATATGCGGGGATTCTTGATTGAACGAGAATCTTGGAGAATGAAAACTAAATGTTTTCTTGAGTCAGATTTGTTTATGAATTCTGGGGAATTTGTTAAGGATTGGTGGCCTAGAAAATTCTGGTTGTCTGCACATTATGTTTTCATTTTGGTGTATCTCAATTTGGAGGAAGAACATGAGTAGCATCTAAGGATGGTGTTGCAGGTGCTAAGATAGCACCAACTGTATGCCAAGTTGAGAAAGTGCTCATTTTATCAAGAGCAGATCCATTAATTGGGGCATATTATTTCAAAAGAAGGGATAGTTGTATATGCTAAGAAGATTGAGGCCATCAGAGAATGGTCATTTCCAAAGAACGTGACAGAATTCAGAGCCTTTATGTGTCTAGCTAGTTATTATAGAAGGTTTATCATAGGGTTCTCAAGGATAGCTCACCCTATCACTTCCTTGGAAAGGAAAGAGAAGAAGTTTCAATGGACAGAGGATTGTGAGAGAAGCTTCCAACAATTGAAGCAACTATTAACCAATGCTCCAATACTGAGGATTGCAGATCCAAATGAAGATTTCATGGTGTGCACAGATGCATTCAAAGAAGGACTGGGAGGAGTTCTCAGTTATAATGGATTCCTAATTTGTTACGAATCCATAAAGTTGAAAGAGCACGAAAGAAACTATGCAACTCATGATTTGGAGTTGGCAGCCATAGTACACGCTCTAAAGAAATGGAGGCATTACCTCATGGGAAGGAGGTTCAAATTGAGGACAGACCATAATGGTCTAAAGTATTTGTTTGATCAGTGAACCTTGAACGTTAGACAGAGTAGGTGGTTGGATTTTCTCCGTGAGTACGATTTTTACATCAAGCATATCAAAGGGAAGGAAAATAAAGTGGTTGATGCACTCAATAGGAGAGTGCATGAATTACATGCTACAACCATCAGCATGTACCGAACTGATATTAAAAGTAGAATTTTGGAGGTTGCAAATACAGATTTACACTACAGGGATTTGGTAGAAAAGCTACAACAAGGTAAGATGCCATAGAAAGTGGAGATTTATAAATTGGAAATTGATGGAATACTTCTATACAAGAACATAATTTATGTACCTAATGCCCATGATTTCAAACTTGCGATTTTGCATGAAATACATAATGTGCCTTAGGCAGGGCACTCTGGATATCAGAAAACTGTGGCAACAGTCAAGAGCCATTACTTTTGGCCAGGCATGAAGAAAGATATTTTTGAATACATCACCAGATGTATGGAGTGACAGAAGGTTAAAGATGAGCACAAACACCTAGGAGGATTGTTGCAACCTTTACCCATTCCTAAGTGGAAGTGGGAAGTGGTGACAATGGATTTCATCATGGGATTGCCTAGAACAGGCAAACAACATGATTCAATCATGGTGGTAGTGAAAAAGCTTACAAAAAATGCCCATTTCATTATGTTGAAGGCTACTCACAAGGAAGCATATGTTGTTGATATTTTTATGAAGGAAGTGGCATGATTGCACGGAATTCCCAAGACAATTTTGTCTAACAGAGTTCTGAAATTTAGCTCAAATTTATGGAAAGGGTTATTCAAGGGGTTTATAACAAATATGAACTTCAGTACAACTTATCATCCCGAGTCTGATAGGAAGATAGAGAAGGTGAATTGAGTGATAGAGGACATACGAAGGATGTATGTGATGGACAAACCATCAAAATGGAAAGACTACCTACATTTGGTAGAATTTGCCTACAACAATGGGTATCAAGCATCATTGAAGATGAGCCCATTTGAATCACTTTATGATAGAAAGCTCCATAGTCCAGTAAGATGGGATAATCCAATTGATAGGGCAGTGGTTGGGCCATAGTTGCTCAAGGAAATGGAAGAACAAATGCTAAAAATTAAGAAGAATTTGAAAGCTACCCAAGACAAGCATAAAAGTTATGCTGATAAAAACAGAACCCACAGAGAGTTTAAAGTGGGTGACCATATTTTCCTGAAAATAAAAGCCAATAGAAGTTCCCTGAAGCTGGGAAACTGCACCAAGTTGGAAACTAGATTTTGTGGGCCATTTGAAATCCTAGAATGGATTGGGCTAGTTGCATATATGCTTGCATTACCTGCATCCATGACTGTACATAATGCATTTCATGTTTCATTGATTAATAAATATATATCTGATTATAATCATGTAATTGATTGGAATGTGATTCAGGTGGAGCAAGAAGGTGTCCTGTAAGTGCATCATGTGCGCATATTGGATCAGAAAAGCAAACAGCTCCAGAATCAATCCATAGGGCTTGTAAAGGTCCAGTGGACCTAGTATGGTCTCGAGGACATGACATGGGAGAACGAGGATGCTATGTGGGAAGAATACTTGCAACTTTTTGAATATTTTGAAAATCTTGTTGATGTTGTGTGAAAGTTGCACTGAGGACAGTGCAAAAATAAGGGGAGGGGATTGTAATATCCCCAAGGAAAGTCCCTGTTGTAATCATGTTTATGAATTGTAAATCATGTTTATGAATTTTAAATCATGTTTTGTAGGATGGTGAGCTTAGTATTGATAACTTGGTAGGATTATGTGTTTATTAGGTTGGAGAGCCTAAGTGTTAAAGGCTAGGAGCATGTTTTTGTAAATGTAATGTGCAGAACATTAATAATATATAAACATCGTTGTGTGTCGACTGACCATGAAGAAAGAGTGATGGGGGACTAAGATTCCATAGAATGGGTAAGGGAGAGGGGGTTGAAAGGTTGGAAGAGGGGCTAAGCTTGAGGGCTTAATTCCTTTAATAACAATTTATTATTATTCCAAAGCTATGTGAAAAACATTTTATTTTTATTTTATGTCCTGGGAGGGGCAACACATGTAGCTCCAAGGTGTGAAAAAAGGGAATGTGTACTTGATGGAGTGCATGTAGCTTCATGGGAGACATGTGTCAGCCCAGGCACATGCAATTTAACCCAAGAATTGAGCTAGGATGGGGGTTCATCCTCCATTCTGTTGTCAGCTATGTGAACCATTGAGTGTGTTCATTCTTCTAGTTTACTGATCGGCTCTCTGAATTGTTTGGAGTTTGTGAATGACCTCAACTTAATTTTCCTATCATGCAATCGTGAAAACCAAAACCATAAGTCGACCAATGTATTCCTATGAATTCAGTGGCCTCTGTATTTTTATTTTTCAATATTCATGCACACACCTGAGACCTGAAATCTGTCACTTGAGTCATTCTGTGAATCTTCCATACTCTCCCTGAGTTCATTGGAATCCTTCCCAAGAACTATTTTGTCTCTGCACTAAACCTCTGCATAGCCACGCACCTCTGAAGCCTACCTACATCTTCTATGAAACCTGAGCAATTTTCTATGGCGTGTGTGTTATAACTGTGGGTTGTTGTGGCCACACAGTTCCTTGGGTGAGTGTGATTGACTACCGTCATTCGTTCCCTGCTGAGCCTTGTTGTCCTCCTTTTGTTGGAACGAAACTGAAGAAGTAGGCTGTCAAGCCTATGTGAAACACTCTCTCTGGGTGAGAGAGGTGGTTCTGGTTAAAGAATTAGGCTGTCAAGCCTGTGAGTGACTCTCTCCAGGTGAGAGAGTGTGTGGAGGAAGTGAACTCTTGGAAGGGGTCCTGTAGCTTCCATAGAGCTCAGATAATTCTGGTCCAACCTGTTGTTGAAGCCCAAGGCAAGGAAGGTTTAGCAGCTGAAGGACTATCATAGTGACAGTGAAGGTGTATACTCCTAGGGTGGGACAGGCATGTGGGGAATGAGAGTTTGTGAGAAGTGGGCATAAGTGGCTCCTCGGAGAGAATTCTTCCTCATAAACTGTGTGCCTTTCATTGACCTTGCCTAGCCTAGGATTCCCTTGCCCAGTGGAGCCTAGTCCCAGCTCGAGGGTGACCTACTACTGAGAGTGATGAGAAGCATGGTCTAAGGATGGGAGGTTTGTGGAAGGTCTGGATGCAGTTGGTGGTGCATTATAGTTTTAGAGATAAGTATCATTATGTGTTTTAATTATGTACTTAATTAAAATGCATGTTCCGTGATACTTGTAATATTATCATGTATTCTGTTGCAAGTTTGAATTGTTGTTAATTTTGTTTAAGTATGTATGAAAACAGTAAATCCATGTCAAATGTATTAATTTGATTTAATGCTTGCTATTTATAAATAATGTGTCAGTGTGAGATCTAGCTAAATCAAGTACAAACAAAGCTTATCAAGAAAGGAAGAGAGATTCAATATGGAAGAATGAGAAAATATATTCACACTACTCCAATGAGCTGATGATTTCTACATAGATCATGATCAATATGATATAATGAATGAGTGGAATACACTCATATATAGGGCAAATCATTCCATAATTAAGAAAAAAAACCAAGCAGTTATCTTTCCTTAGGAATGCATGCATGCGTAATAGTGATGGTAAAAATAGAAAGACTAAAATAGAACTAGTGAGTTAAATCCCTCAAAAGATAATGTATCAAAAGAAGAAAATAACAACTGCTAGACAACTATGTTCTTCACTGCAAGACAATCCTACAAAGTCTGAAACTTTTAATCATTGAAAGTGTTTGTGAAAATGTAGAAATCTTTATGGATCTGATGAAGTCCTTCGGCAACCTGTCGGGCCTTGTACTTCTTGATCCTGTGGACCCATCTGCACCTGAAAATATTCCTTTCTAGTGGACATGGAACCAGATTCCAAGTCTAGTTCTGTAGGAGTGAGTCATACTCCCTTTGCATGGATGATTTCCATAATGGATTTCCCAAAACCCTATTGTAGTTATGTGGATCAATAGATTGAACCATATAGCAATGCATGGGCATCACAGGTTCTGAAGCTGAAAGTACATGAGAAGGATCTTCATGTTGAGATTGATTCATGCTCGAATCCAATGGATTCCATGCAAGGTTTCCTGATGCCTAAAGTGTGGTTTGTGCCTTCTTGGGCATATGTTGAAGCTTCAACACTGAATTCTTATTTGGCTGTACTACCTTCTTATTTTCATGTACAAAATCTAGGTGTATGGAATCATCCCTAATGTCTGAAAATGATGGAAGAACAAGAGTATATGCATGTTGCATTGGAGGTGCATGAAAAGTACCCTCCTTATGTGTAAGTAGAATAGAGGAGTCATCGTCATAAAAATTAGTGAATTTATACAACCTTGACTTTTGATCCACCTCACCAATTGTCATGCATGCCAATTACTGAAATTGAATCTGATGTAAATTCAACCTTTTTACCTTTCTGAGTGATTTGATAAACTGAGAGAAGATTCATAGAAAGCTTTGGAACATGTAAAACATTTTCAAAACTTCCATTTTGGTGTTCCACTCTCCCTTATCCTACTACTTCTACTAGAGTATCATCCCCCATGAGAATAGGGGGTCTTGAGCATGGAATTAAGGAAGAGAAAAATTCATCTTTCGCTGCCATATGATGGGATGCACCAAAATCTATAATCGATGAATCAGATGAGGAATTAATTGAAACGAGAGCATGATGATTACCTTTCTTAGCCACATGGTGTTCTGCCTTCTTCTTATTGGCTCCTTCAGGAATGAACTCTCCAAGGTTATTCCTCTGAAGTACTTGTGTCATAAGATCAATATGCTTCTTCATTCATGTGGATTATTCATGATTCAGTTTATTGAAATATGTTCACTGCTTTCCCTTCTTCGTATTCCCTTTGGAATTTGAAGAATCTTTGGAACCTAAAGAATCCTTAAAGGGTTTGGAATATCCCTCCTTCTTTGACTCTAGATGTAATAACTCCTTTCATTTATGCTTCGATTTATGAATGTATGACCCTTTTCCATCATGCATGGTGAGTGCATGTGCTTTGGGATATTTCATGAGGCCCATCTATATGAGTTTTGTCTTCTCTTGTGTAAGAGACATGATGAATTGAGACAATGTAAGAATTTTCCAATTTGTTCCAAAAAGACATCTGCCAAAATGAAAATTGGAGACATATACAACGTATTCTGGTCCTAGCTTGGCCAAGATTGTTATAATAAGTTTTTTCTCTTGTGTAGACTTATCAATACCACATTCACCCAACCTTAATAGAAAATATTTAAATT
This sequence comes from Picea mariana, assembly GCA_032191745.1. NCBI lineage: Eukaryota > Viridiplantae > Streptophyta > Pinopsida > Pinales > Pinaceae > Picea > Picea mariana. The sequence goes on along the minus strand of JASDQU010033952.1, from coordinate 4,392 downwards.
TAGTAAAAAAATCTTGTATATTATCAAAACTTTTAGGGTCTAAGGTATTCAACTCTACCTCAAGCATATGACCTCGCATCTCATCCTATTTCCAAAGAGTCCTTCCAGGGTGGTCCAGATCTCATTTAGAGTCTTGCATGAGGCAACATGAAACCACAAATAAATGGATATTAAATCAAGAATTCTTCATGTGGCCTCGTCCTTATGGTTGGCCCATCTCATCTTCTCAATCCTCGATGTAGGTTTTGTTTCTGTCACCATCACCAAATTATATAGTACTTTTATTTTGAGTTGGAATGTCACCTTGGGATTCCAATCAAAATAATAGTATGGTGTGAGGATTACCACCAAGTTTGACTATATAATATTTGTCATATCCAACTCTCCCACTATTTCTAAGAACCCCTAAAAATTTACTCTCAATTTTCTGAGAAAACGGTGAGGAATCTCGCCAAACGGTTGAAAACCCACTTCCAAAATGGGTTTCTTTACTTTCTAGGTGGTTTGTTTCCTCCAAAACATAATATTTTGGGAGGAATAAATGTTGAAAGGTACAACCACAGATTTATCTCGTCGAAACCCCAATTTTCCTTATTCTTTGGCTTGTCTGGTTTGCTCCAAGAAGCATAGCTCTGATACCATGTTAAGATTTCATGGAAACCTGCACAGGATATCTGGCTAAATCAAGTACAAACAAAGATTATCAAGAAAGGAAGAAAGATTCAATATGGAAGAATGAGAAAATATATTCACACTACTCCAATGAGCCGATGATTGATACATAGATCATGATCAATATGATACAATGAATGAGTGGAATACACTCATATATAGGAAAAATAATTCCATAATTAAGAAAATCAATCAAGCAGTTAACTTTCCTTAGGAATGCATGCATGCGTAATAGTGATGGTAAAAATACAAAGTCTAAAATAGAACTAGTCAATTAACTCCCACTGAAGTAGTGTGTCAAAAATAGAAATTTCTTCAAATGAATGCATGTTATATATTTAAGTATGAGAATGTTTCCATGTAGTAGCATTTTCCGGCAAGTGAGTTGATGGTAGAGGACGTTACATTATTAATCTTCACAGATCGATTGATTTTTTCTAATCCATTGGAGTAGGATATAGTCATTTGTTTCTTGTTGTCCATTGCAGCTACCATTTGGAACTCATGAATTGGAGCATCTTCGACAAGTGTCATAAGAGAGGTATATCATACTTCCCCTCATTATCTCTTTTTCAATGGGTAAAATGAATATATAGGAATGGTAGTGTCCAAAGGTAGTTTTGTGTCTTGGTAGAGGGGTCTGTACTCCAAGGGAAAGTTCACCTATCCGTAGGGGAATATTTTTGTAACACTTTGCTTGCATCCATTCCTTGAGGCCTGTGTCTATTTTTCAATCCTAAACCTTGTTTCCATATCTGAAAATGTGGACACACGAATACTATAGACCTAGTTTCAATATCTTGTCCAAATATTCAACTCGATAGTTTAAAATATTGAGGTCGCCCACAAATTTATGTCTTGTTTATTATTGGTCCACAAGGTGGTTTGAACGATTTTTGAGTTTAAAATAATTGTTATGGAAGCAATGCCCACCAGAGTCGAAGGGGGTTTTAAATACCAGTTTGTTTGTAGATGTTATTGGAAGTTGTGACATGAATATGATGTAATAAAAGGAGGATAGCTCTATGTTTCACTTCCTCTCATGATGTTTAAGACACTCTGTATAATTATGACAACTAAATTGTTTTATAAATAATCTCCAACATAATATTATGATAGTTTAAAAGGAGAAATAGAATTCATTTCTTTTTATATAATCATATTAATTCCACTTGAGTTTTATATTGCATAATTTAAAGGGATTGATGTAGATCCCGTGTGCGAATTTTTAAGGAGTGCTATCGCAAAAACAAATTTGGTGAAAGTTTTGTATGGAAAACAATGGATATTTAAGTGATTTTATAGATATTGGCAATATTGATTCTAAATGTCGTTTCTTGTAAGGAAAAAATATTTATTTTTTTCCCATTCATTGTTTCATTTTTCATTCATTATACGTCTGCCACCTTCCCAATAACATTTATCCACCACTTGTTTTGTTATCTTGAATATCATTTTTAAAGGAAAACGTTCAAAAGGATTGGGTAATAATTCTAGATTGGAAATTGTGACATGGAGATATTGTTTTGGAATAAAATCACTATGTGTTGCTTGAACAATATCTATTGTTGATTCTCGTCCATGTTAACATTTCTCGTTCATTATAAACCCCCTCATATTCCCAATGACATTATCATTCCCTATTCAATTGTAGTTAATTACTAAATTGGATTCAGTGAAATTGTGTTAATGGATGGGTTTCATATGCTTATGTTTGTGAATGATAGACCAACATCTTGATTTTATTTAGGTAGAGTATTAGCGAATGGATTGTTAAAGTTTTTGTATCCTGATTGAAATATTTCTTCAGGATGAGTTTCTTTAGTAGGGGCATCAATGGAAGATGTGTAAATAGAGGTAGACGAAACAATTGGCAAATAGGCCATAGAAGGCCACGATTCTCAATACATTTTGATGTTGATCCACAAGAAATAAATCAACTTTTCCAAGATGGGTTTTTCAATCTAGTTGGCCAAGGAATTTTGCAACCAAGGCCTGAAAGGACTCCTTTACATCCACACCAAAATTTATTTGGTATTTGTGTTCCCCCTCATGTTTCTATGCATCCATAACCACTTGCCAATGATGGCTGGCAAGAGATCGTCCACCAACCTGTTGCACATCATAATGGGTGACCTATAGTATAATTTCCATTACCATCTCCTCCACCTCCATTTAATCCAATTGCCCAAGATGATCATGATGCTTCACCAGCCCAGTCTTCACATGCAAGCAAAAGGCTTAAAACCACTATGTCTGAACTAGATATTGATAAAGGGAAACAAGTGACCAATTCCCCTAACTCTTCAGAAAATTCATATGAATCAGTTTCCTCCCATCTCCACCTCAAGAATAATTTCTCCCATGTTTTAATACCCCAAGATCGAGCCTCATTTGTAAATGTGAATGTAAATATGTTTCATAGGCTGGTGAGCCAAGGTATTATAGTCTATAAGGCTTAAGTGATTATTAGGCCAGAGAGCCTAGATGTTAAAGGCCATTGACCCTATTTTTGTATCTATAAACACTCATATCATTAATAAAACGCATCGTTGCATGTAGACCAACCACGATAAAAGAGTATGGGGGAATAAAATCCACTAAGAAGGCAAAGGGGGGGGCTAAGATCTTAGGAAAGGGGTTTTTGGTCTTAAGGTATGTTCTATTGGAAGATTGGTTGTTGTCATTGATGTCAACCCTAGTCATGGGTTTTGGACTGTAAGATTGATGAATCTATTTGGACATGAAGGAAAATGCATATGCAGATACAACAACCATGGATGGATAGTATACATCATGTTGTTTCCGTTGGTATGTGGAATGTCACATGGATCCTCATGGTTGAGGAGAAATGAATTTTTGAAGATGACAAAGTGAATTGAAGAAGCAAGTACATGTAGGCCCTGAAGATAATTAAAGAAAAGAATTACAAAATAAGAAAGTGTCAGGTCAGCCCTAATGTTAAAATGAAGTGACATAAATGGTATAAATAAACATCATTATACATTCATTTATATACAAGTCAAATTTCATAGGAAATAAGAAGTAAACAAAGGCCGGATTTCAAGGGAGGATGAAGTCTTTTGGTGATGTGTTCAAAGGTATGTTATTTTCAGGTCATCTTACCATTTTTGCTAGAACATTTTTTATAGAATGCTTTAGATAGTGAAATCGATATGGTATTGAGAAGACATATAAAGGTACTTATTGTATAAATTTAAGCTCTTGATTCTCTATAATTATGGATATACACTCTGTGGAAGATAGGGCTGGTGACCATTCTTGAAGCTAGTCAATAAACAGGTGTTCCGGGTAAACCAATCATAAATTATTCATACAGAATACAAATGAAGTGGGACCACTTCCATTGGAAATATTACAGACTTTAGTTTCTTATGTTCCAGTTTTAGAATCGGATGTTAAATTTTGAGCACGGGGCATGTTGTACAAGTTGGGTCTTCTAAATAGACCAGAATTGAATAAATTATACCATTCTTTCTATAACCTCTTTTGGGGGAGGATTAAAGGAGTGAAAATTGGAGGAATTTCAGAGAATACATTGAGTAATATTATCTACAGGATTAGAGTACTCCAAGAATTGAAGAATTGCAGAAATTGAAGAAGTCTTAGGAAGCATTATCAGGTTCTATGTGATGATTGGTTGATGGTGATGATTTAATGTAAAGTTTTATTATCTCTCATATATTCTTGGGTGGAAGG
>JASDQU010033951.1:0-13200 GCA_032191745.1 Picea mariana | reverse complement strand
TGAAAACGTATTTGACAAGTACACAAAACTCTTACATGTATAAAGCTAAAGGAATCTAAATAATCAATTTGGGAGCATATCGGCTGGGCTCCCCCTTATTCTTTAGGTTCTTATTGGGACCTTGGAAACCTTTGGACATGTCCTCAACCTCAAGGGAAAATCCAGTAATCTAGTGGATGTCCACTACATGGATTGGATATATCCTATCTAACCACAGACTTCTATCATGCACCCTGTTGATCAGAAACTTGGTACACCTCGCAACTTCCCCAATGGTGCCGAAAAATGGTAAGTCCCTGAGGTTCATGATGGTCAAATTGAACAAATTGATAAAGTCGGGCTTCGACACAAACTGTATGCCTCCCAAATTGATTATTTAGATTCCTTTAGCTTTATACATGTAAGAGTTTTGTGTACTTGTCAAATACGTTTTCAAAGAGAAAAAATTATGCACTAAACGTCAAATCCCAGGGATCGTTTCAATGTGTTTGATAAAATATGTGGTTCCATCATCCACGTGAAGAGTTTCTCAAAGTGTCTGTGGTGTCCCCGTGCATTGTACTCTTGCTGAAATGATCCCACACACATTGCACTATTTTTGACATCTATCTAGGTCTAGAATTCTACATTTTGTAGAATAGTTTTTCCATTTGAAAATGTAATTGAATTTGGCATGTTAAATGTGAGAGGGATAAAGATGATCAAATTGTCAATTTGACATTTAATGGTTTAGATAACTTGTCATAAATTTGTATAGGTGTACTAACTAGTACGAGTAACTCGTCCATTCTATAATGCATTTGTCATGGTAATTGAATCGTGACGGTGTCCCCAAGTAGTAATGTAACATACCCTGCCAACCACAGGTCGATGGTACGCTACCTTCAAGCACACCCTTGGACTTCTTTCTCTTACTGATACCTTTTTAAATTAATAAGGATGCATAAAATAAAAGATCTAACGACACGCGCAACAATAACTGACAAGCATGCATATTCTAAAGATTTAATTAAATGATAAATAAATACACAATGGAATACATTCATATACAGGTAAATAATACCAAATCAGAGAGCACTTATATTTATAAAAGAAGACACCAATTGGCTATAGACCAAGGAACTTCCACCCAACCGTAGACACTACTGCTCCAAATCTCAACAGTAGTGTCACACTCGAGCCAGGGCTATGAATCCACAAGGACAATTTCAAAATGTTACTTGGCTTCCCGAACCAACCGGCACTCAAGCCCTCACAGGCTTTCCAAGAACTCACAACAATCCAAGTACCCAACTCTCTTCTACCCAACGTGCACCACCCAAGAGAATGGATCCCCACCCTTCTCTGCCAAACAATCCCTTAGGCAGTCCTTCTCCTTCCAGGGATCCATCACAATTGGTCCATAATATCCATGTTGGAACTCTCAGAACTCATATCTTTGAACAAAGCTGGACATAGGACAATGCATTTCATACATGTAGGCCTCAATTCATGGCTAGATTACACCAATGAACTCTACAACCAAAAATACCATGGCTTCTCTTCAGCAGTTCATTTTCCTTTCCCCAAGCCAAGGCACAGATGAGGAAAGATGAGTGGGTGAGGGAAATGAATGGAGTGAGATCTCCACGCAAGGTGTGAAACAATGAACAATCAAGTGAATGAAAAGCATGAGGGAAGAGTGAAGTGACCAACAACAGAACGAGGATGAGAAACGAGAGTGAGATAGAACAAACCCCCCCAACAGGCCATAGATAGGTTTATGTAATCTGTGGGGATCAAGAACCTCTTGGCCTTTCCCCAAGGATCTCATGTAACTACTATTATCCATTAATAAAAATGGATAATAAAATATAAAATAAAATTATTATCCCCTCAAGTCCCCTCTCTTATGAAATCATAGCCCCCTATAACTCTAGTCCTTATCCATCTAGCAGCCAATGATGTATTTATTATTAATAATGATTGAAACATTACATTTCTTGGGCACATCGGCCTTTTAATAATTTTTTGGGAACTCTGGCCTCTCAACCATGTAACAATACATTATTTAATATGGGGGCTCAAGACCCAGGGTGTTACATCCCCTCCCCCTTATTTTGGCACTGTCCTCAGTGCATATACAAAACAAAGATCAAAATATCAAAATCTATTCAAAACGTTGCAGGTACTTTTCCCGCATGGAATCGTCATGCTCCCGGGTAGCATCTTCAGGACCGTAGTAGGTCCACTGAACTTTTACCATCTCTATAAATCAATTCCAAAGAATTTTGACTTTTCTGTCCAATACTTGCACTGGTTGGACCTGAAAATATCCCTTTGTATCTACCTGAATCAGATGCCAATCAATAAAATGGTTAGGATCATGTACATATTTCTTTAGCAAAGAGACATGAAATACATTATGCACATTCATGGAAGAATGAAATGCAAACATGTATGCAACTGGCCCTATTTTATCCAATATTTCAAATGGACCACAGAATCTGGTTTCCATCTTTGTACAACTACCCAATTTTCATTTTCTTATTTTCATAAACTTTCTGTCTATCCTGAGATGCCCTTAAATTCTACTTGATCTTAACCATCTGGTCTTCCATATCCTTGAGCAACTCCAGCCCAAGTACCACTCTATCTGTTGGGTTGTCTCAGCTCAGTGGAGTATTTCATTTCCTACCATACAAGGCTTCAAATGGGCTCATTCTCAATGAATCTTGATACCCATTATTATATGAAAACTCAACCAAGTGCAAGTAATATTCCCACTTAGATGGCTTATCCATCACATACATTCTCAACATATCTTCAATTACTCGGTTGACCCTCCCTGTTTTCCCATCTGACTGTGGATGGTATGCTGTGCTAAAGTTTAGATTTGTACCAAATCCTTTAAAGAATCCCCTCCAGAAATTGGAGGTAAACTTTGTATCTCTGTCCGAGAAAATTGTCCTAGGTATCCCATGCAACCTAGCAATCTCCCTCATGTAAATTTTTGTAATATTAGTCGTTGTATGTGTTGTTTTTACAGGAACAAAATGAGAAACCTTTGTTAATTTTTCAACCACTTCCATGATTGAATCATGTTGTCTTGTTTTCCTGGGTAATTTAGTTATGAAATCAATGGTTATCACTTCCCATTTCTTCTCTGGGATTGGTAATGGCTGCAACAAACCCACTGGGTTCCTATGCTTAGCCTTGACCTTCTGACATTCCATACATTGAGCGATGTAATCATAAACATCCTTTTTCATTCCCGGCCAAAATAAGTGGCTTCTTACTACTGTAATCATTTTCTGGCAACCAGGATGTCCAACATAAGGAACATCATGCATTTCCTTCAATACCAAATTCCTCAGTTCTCTAGAACTAGGAACATAGATTCTATTCTTATGCATAAGTAATCCATCTTCCTTTATCTCATACTCATTTATTTTTTGTTATACATCTCTTTTTTGTAATATTTCCTTTACCTATAGGTAATGTTGATCTGTAACAAGATCATCTAAAATTCTTCTCTTCAAGTCTGACTGATGCATACTAACAACAGTAGCATGCATGAGATGCACTCTTCTACTAAGTGCATCGACAAATTTATTCTCTTTTCCTTTGATATGTTTGATATCGAGGTCATATTCACTTAAAAATTCTGTACATCTTGTTTTCCTGGCATTCAAGGTTGGTTGTTCAAAAAGATACTTCAGGCCAATGTGGTTTGTCCTTAATTCAAATCTATTCCCCATGAGATAATGCCTCCACATCTTCAAGGCATGGACAATGGCAGCAAGCTCCAAGTCGTGTGTGGCATAGTTCCTCTCATGTTCCTTAAGCTTTTTGGACTCATAACCAATGACATGTCCATTTTGCGTGAGGACTCCTCTAAGTCCTTCCTTACATGCATTTGTACATACCACAAAACTTTCATTTTTGTTAGTAGTCTTTAACACAGGTGCACTAATAAGTAATTCCTTCCACAGATTAAAATTCTCTTCACACTTAGGTGTCCATTCAAATTTAGTTCCCTTCTTTTGCAAAGAAGTGATGGGATGAGACATATTAGAGAACCCTACTATGAACCTTCTTAGTAACCAGCTAATCCCATAAAATATATGACTTCTGACACATTTCTGGGTGCTGGCCACCCTCTAATGGCTTCAATATTCTCTGGATCTACTACTATGCCCTTCTCTAAAATAATGTGTCCCAAGTAATGGATCTTCTTTTGATAAAAAAAACACTTACTCATCTTTACATACAACTAAGGTTCTCTTAGTACTTGCAATACCAGTCTTAAGTGATGTTCATTCTCTTCTTCAGACTTAGAATAGACAAGTATGTCATCCAATAATACTATGACAAACTTATCCAAATAATTTTTGAATATGCCATTCATTAAGAACATAAAGACAACTGGTGCATTGGTCAGTCCAAATTGAACCACTACAAATTCATAATTCCCATACCCGGTTCTAAAGGTTGTCTTATGAATGTCTTTGTTGCACCTCTTTCGTCACCTTAGTGAGCAAAATAGAGGAAGGCATGGAAGGCTTGGTTCTCTGCTGTAATGCTCTGATGGACTGTAATGTTCCGAATTTTTACTGGTATTTGAAAAGTGATTAGAGAAGGAAGGCGTGGTTCTCTGCTGTCGAGATCAAATGTAATGAGTCGAGTATCGGCGGGGTCGAATACCCCCAAGGAAGAAATTAATGATTTCCGCTGAGTTGGACAAGTTTGAAGGACTTCTAAGACTGACATGGAAGCCGAGGATAGTGCTAAGTCATCAACAAAACTGTAATTATGAGCTTCCCTAGCCTATGGGTTGTGGACATTCCTGCATAATGGGATGCAAGGGATGCGAAGGGGTGGCTCTGCGCTTGGGCGAGGGATTACCAATGGGGGCCCTATTAGTGCGGGGATTGTTTCGAGGGAATGGGAGGAGACTCAGTGGGTAAATGGTATTGATGATTGCGTGTTTGCAGAAGGATTTCTTCCTCACTGGTGAGGAGGATTGTACAATCCGCCGGGTTGTTTGGATTGAGTTACTATCCCAATTGTGGTGGGGTAGGATGTATCTCTTGTTGAGTGTTCATCACACCTTGGTGTGGAATGGGGTTTTGCAGCATGGTTGGGGGGGGTTGTTTCATGTATTGTTGTGGGGCCTGCTGAGGAGCAGGGGGTGCTGGAGTATGTGGTCCAGCCATTGAGTCTTTCATCCGTTTAAAGTTAGTGATTTGGGGGAAATGATGAGTGTAATGACCGAACTCACCACAAAGGGAACACGGGAAGTTGGTGCAAATGTTGTTGGTTCTTCCTTGGCATTTGTTGTTATTGCCCCCCTGGGAGTTCTGATTCCCTTGATTCTAGTTGCCCCCAGTAGGTTGGTGTTGTTGGGGTTGATTCCGGCCTTGACCTGGGTTGTTATTGTTTCGATTTATTCCTTTCTTTTTGGCATTATTCGACGGGTGGATCGGATTTGCCGTATTCAGCTGTTCGAAATTTTGATATTGCTGAATGAGAGAGGGTTGAACAAAATTCACCCCAGAGTCAGGATGTGGGGGAGCCATGGGTTGTGGAGGACCAGGGAATGGAAAGTACAGATTCTGTGAAGGTAATGATCTATAAGGTACATAGGAAGGTGTGGCGCTTTCGCTAGTACTTGGAGTGTAAGCTGAGGGAGATGGGGTCCCAGAACTCGTTTGGGTAGGTGGGTGCATGGGAGGTGCCGACTGTGGCCCACTGATGGGTGGAGGCATAGAAAAAATGTATGGTTGTTGANGACATCCCGGGTTTGTCTTGGCCGAATGGCACGGGTTTTGGGAGATCAGGAAGTACAGTGTATAAGTACCCTGATTGTGAATAGATGAGGTCATACCGTTGAGCCTTACTGATGGCTTCTTCTTTGGATTGAGGAAAGGTGTAGGCCACATCCTTACCAAGGAGAGAGACAAGTGATCTGAGAAACCAATCAAGACATTGTTGTTTGGTGGTTTCTGCTTTGCACAAACTACATCGTCTACGCCACTCATGAATGTGATCAACGATATGTGTGGCTGAGGTTTGTTTGAAATTAGAGAGTAGTTTGAGACCATTGTCATGGTGGATTGGTAATTGAAAAAATGTTAAAAAATCTTTGGCCAAGGATTCGAAAGTTGCATGGGACCCTGATTTTTCATCTACATACCATTTGGTTGATGGGCCAGTGAGTGTGTGTTGAAATAATCTTAGTCTGATGGAATCATCCATGATGTTGTTGGAAGAGCACCATAGGTGGAAAGTCGTGACATGATTGGCAGGGTCATCTCCTGCCCTTCCTTCAAACTTGGGGATGTCTGAAGGTAGTTTTGTGGGCATTGCAGGCCATGTGGGGTCATGCAATATAGGATCATTGGTGAGTTTTCTTAGATATGGTATGTTAAGAGAGGCCAAATATGGAATCAATAGTGTGGGGGTAGGATTAGTTACAACCATGGTGTGAGTGTTTTGCGAACCTGACCCTTGAGGGGGGTTAGGTGGGTTGGTACTTCCCCCTTTAGAGGAAGTTGGGCTCCCGCTTCTGTGTAGAGGAGAGTGAGTGGACGGTGGACCTTAGGAAGTGGACCCAAGTAAGGTGTAACCAAGCAAAGATGATCCTAAGACAGTGGCGCTCACTCGAGTGTGAGATGGTGGTGTTGATGAGTTGGTAAAACTAGGAACTCCCCCTAAGATAGGAGGGAGGTTTAGCAAGCATTTGGAACAGCGGGGATTATGTGGGTCCCCTATGATGTCCAACTAGCTGAGTGAATGTGTGCAAATGGTGGTGAGAGTAAATAAATGAACAAGAGCCTTTTGCAATTTTTTGAACTTTACACCATATATATCCAAATCAAAATGTAATCAGAAGTGCATCATACATAAAGTGTTATGATAAAGAATATACGTGGGTAAGTGGGTTTTGTCCTCATGGGGGGAACAAAGGAAACAAATGCTCATGTCCTAATAGATGTAATGTCCTTCCTCTAAAATAGCACTGGACCTTCCAATAGTACTCAACAGTGGGGTCTGAAGTCACCGGAAGAGAAATTAGTGAAAGATGAAGTAATCAGTTATAATGAGGGGTAAAGGGGGCATATCCCAAAAGAACTAAAGATATTTCCCAATAGCCACACAAAATCCGATCAAGGTGCAATTGCAGCCCACAATTTCCACCTGGGTATATGTCCTAAAATTTGGTCACTAGGTACCTCAGTCAAATTGCGTCATTTAGATTTTTGGATTAAGAAATGGGTCATGGGCTGGATCCCATCCAAGAGGTGGGTGCCTTAAGGGGGTACTCATAGAACAACTAGACCTTGGCCTTCAACCCTTCACGGGTATCTCCCTACCTTATGGTGTTAGGAACACTTGAATTGGAGGATTTTAAGTTCCCTATTTGACAACTTCTATTGTTTTGATAATGAGAGAACCAGATAACGAGGAGTTATTTGGATGCCTATCCCCGAGATCCTACCTAGACTAAAAAAATTCTTTTGGCACCTCCTGTGCAGGAAAACTTAGTGTGTTTTTAGAAAAATATTTAGATGTGGTTGTTTGAGAGATTGGGGGTACGAACCAACCTGGTTGAAATTAAATGGGAGTGGATAGTCTCATCAAGAAAAGGGTGGGGTTTTTTCGGAATCCCTTTGGAGGAAACTTACTTTGACCGCCACGTTTCGAGAGGAAAACCATGTGAGTGATAAGTGAATTTTGTGTGTGAATGAGTGAAAGTGTGCCAATGTTTTAATGAATTAGGTGTCACCTTGCTGCATGTGGACTTCGCTTGGTCCTTACAAGTGTTGATTACCTAATTAACTAAATGTCTTTGGTACAACCTTGCGTAATTCAAAAGTCCCTAGGAAACTAGCATGTGGACATGTGGGTCCATTACTATTCCTTTAACTCCCTATTGTGGTTTAATCTAAGAAAATCTTTGAAACTATCCTAGATTGTGATCATCTGGGTATGTATGGGCACATTACAAAACCTTTAAACTTCCCTAGTGATTTAATCTAAGAAAGTAAATCTCAACACTATCCTATCTTTGTAGCATGTGGGCATGTATGGGCCCGTTACAATATTAAGATGTGTTTGAAAAATAAACTAAGAGGAGTCCCTGAGGGGGCTGTTGTCCTCTCCTAAAAGGTTTTAGTCTTTTTTAAGGGAGATGAAATTGTCCTACAACCTCTTTTTGATTCTCAATATCGCTTTGAGGTGCAAGAGAAGAGCATACTAAATGATTGTTTTCCAAATTCTAGTCCCAATGCAAGTTAGATGTGTTTACAAATGATTTCCAACTTATACTTTTTAGTCAAAGCAAGCCATCCATGTGGAAAAATGAAAGCAAAAAGAGGAAAAATGATTTTAAACCCCCTAAGTGCCTATGTGTTTTGACTAATCCCTTTATATGAAGAGGGAACTAAGTGTGGTGCAGCTTGAAACATGCATTAAATCACTTTTAAGAAGGCTAGGGGCCTTCCCCAAATCACAAAAACCTTACAATGTGTAATTTTGTGCACAGGTGCATGGGTCTCAGTGTAGACAGAGGCGCACTGAGCACCTGTGCACAGACCGAAACGAGCTCTTGGGTGCAGGTGCACGGAACAATACTGTGACTTAGGCACATATGCGCATGATGCATGTCTGTCGGCCAAAAAACCCATGCACAATAGACACACGGCCGTGAAGAAAAATTCTGGGTGGAATTCTCTCAATTCAACTTGGAATTGGATGTTTAGTAGGTCGGCTTGGGCCGATTAATGCACCTGCAAGTTAAATAAACCAAATGAAGAGCTAGAAAAACCCAAATGGGGTAGGAAATTGATACCTTTCCCCAGTGGAGTCACCAATTTGTTGTGCCTCTTTCGTCACCTTAGTGAGCAAAATAGAGGTGCTTGCAAGCTTAGTTGGGTTTGCTAAGCAGGAAAGTTGTAAGGAAAAGGGTTAGAGAAAGAAATATAAAAGAACAACTAAGAATTAAACTAAGAAATAAAATAACAACTAAACTAATGAGCATAGGGACATAAGAACAAAAGAAACAATAAGACCCATGTCACCAATGGTAAGGTTGATATTAGTGAAAGAAAACACCAAGAAGAAAGAGGACTATGAGTCTCTTTTTCCTCCAAGGGAGGGCTCTTGGACCCCCACAAACAAGCTCTTCTTACAACTTTGAATGAAAATGGTGAAAGAATCTCAAACAAATCCACTCAAGAGGTGAGATGGATTGCCCAATGCAATGATGCTAGTATACTCTTGGTAAGAATCGAGGATTCTTCAAGAGAATAATGGAAGCATAACTTTGCTAATGAAATTCCTTGACAAAATGAAGTGCACCCATGGCCTTTTTATAGCACTTCTTTGAGGTATTGTGCAACCCATTTGTGGTGTGAAGAGAGGCTAATTAGGGCATTTTTAGGTCTTTGACCAGCCACCTAGTCGGATCCAGTCCAGATTTGAGTGTCAAATCAACTTGGAAGCTGAACCAGAAGTGGGTGGGAGGTCGGCCACTCTCATAAATGCATCGTTCTTATATGTGCATAGCTTTTATCGACCACAGTGGCGCATCATGTGCATGTGCGTGTTTCCTGAGTTTCTAGATAGTGCATGTGTGCATTTCATGAGTTTCTGGATAGTGCATGTGCGTGCACACTTGGTGTAGCCATAGCGCGCTTTAATTTTTCCACTGGTTGTATAGTTTTGGACCTTTTGAAAATTCTTTGGTGGTATTTTTGGTCCATGGGTGACCTCATAACTATTTGACGATGTTGGATTCTTGTAATCATTTGTGGACGGAATTTCAGTGATAACAATCTTCTTCCTTGATTCTTACCTAATGGTATTCTGACCTCAAGTCAATCTTTGAAAATACCTTTGCTCCTCTTAGCTGATCAAAGAGGTCATCAATTCTGGGTAGAGGATACTTTGTCTTTACAGTATACTTATTCAGTTGTCGAAAGTCAATACACAGCCTCAAGGTTCCATCCCTCTTTTTGACAAAAAGTACTAATGCTCACCAAGGGGAAACACTTGGACGTATGTACCCTTTCTTCAACAATTCCTCCAACTGCATTTGTAATTCTTTTAACTATAATGTGCTCATTTTGTAAGGTGTTTTTGACACTGGGGTAGCTCCTGGCACTAAATCAATTGAGAAATCTATCTCCCTTCTTGGTGGCAACCCTGGTATTTCTTGGAATACATCTTCAAATTCCTGTAGTACTGAGAAATATTCAAGGATTGGCCCCTTTGTATTTTATGGATCTTCCACATGAGATGCATAAAATTGACATCCTTTTCTAAAACATCTCTTCAGCTGTAAGGCTGAAATATCCCTCATAGAGATGGGTCTTGGAACTCCTTTCATAGTTCTCTGTTTTCCATCTCCATCAAGACATGTAAGTGTCTTGCTTTGACAATCTAGGACAACATGCTGCTTGTCCAACCAATCCATTCCAATTAGAATATCATAAGACCCCAAGGGTATGATATTCATATCAACACTAGTATTCACACCATTAAGACTTTGGGAACAACTTCTGACCATATCATAGATTCTCCTTTTGGTTCTAGTGGCTACCTAAACCAAAATTGATTTTCCAAGCCTACTTTTTCTCCAAATGTAATGTATCCACTATTTTAGGATCAATGTAACAATGACTTTCTCCTGAAAAAATTAAAATAGCAGCAGGATGATTTATGATCTTACCTTCCACCTCGATCATATTGGACTAGTATTCCTCTTGTCGATCATCTAAGGCTACATAAATCCTTCCCATATCTTCGACTGTTGTAGCCTCTTGGACGTTGTGCACAATCTTTACTCTATCCTTTCTGTGGGCAATCCTTGTACAGGTGATCTTCCTTGCATCCCCAACATTGGATTGGTGGCCTTCCCCTTTTTCCCAAGGAGTATTCTTTCTTGGATTCACCCTTAGTATATTGATCTTGATGATTTCTATTAGGCTCATTCCTATTGAAGGGAGGTTTGAATCCTTTCCTCCTCTGATCAAAATTCTCCTTCTTCTTATCCTTCCAAGATTTCTGCAGGGATTCTCTTCCCTGGACTTGCTCATACAGGTATTTAGCCTTCCTGATGGCCTCAGTCAAGGTGTTGGGCTCATCATACCTAATATTTTCTTTATAAAAGGCTAGTAGTCCACTTAGAAATCGCTGTATTTTCACCTTCTCATAATTAATGAACCCGACATACTTTAACAACCCCAAGAACTTTTTCTCATATTTTTCCATAGTCATCCTTCCCAGCCTGAGTTCAAAGAAATCCTGCATTTTCTTGTCATAGAAATGCTCTAAGAGGTACTCCTTCTGGAAGTACTTCTTAAACTGCTTCCAAGTGATCCTATTCTCATTAATATGTTAAACTTGCTTCAATTGATCCCACCAGATTGCAGCTTTCCCGTGTAAATGGTAGGTGGCAATTCTGGCTTCTAGGTTTGGTGAATAGTTATGCAATTGAAAATATATTATGAGTCCAAGTAACCATGCTTTGACATCATATTCCCTTTATTTTTCACCATCAAAGGAGGGTGGCTTAAGATTCCTCATCTCTCCTTTCAAACTTTCCACTTCCTGTCTCCTTCTTTGGTGCCTAACAGGAGACACCTCTAGACTGCTTACAAAATATTTCGATGCATAAAACATTCTTGTTGAGTAAGGAGGTGAGTGGTGTCTATGAGTTCTTCTAGCACTTGTCTAATAACCAACTCTTCCATGATCATCTCTTCTTTCACGAAACCTACTTTCTTCCCCTGGCTCGGAGCCATTCCTTGTTTTCTTATGCAATTGGTTTAAGCTCTACAACACTCGAGCATTTATTTGAATTTTCTCTCTCATCAGCCTCTCATTGTCTTCTTTGTAGATCTACACTTCTATTTTCAATCTTCTTATAGTTTCTATTAATGTTTATTTCTCTCATCTACCCTTGGTTCCATTGGACTCTGTCTCTGCATTACCAATTCTGGTATTCTGGCCTTCGGCCTCTCTATCATGGCTGGAGGCTCCCTCACCTTCTTCCATCTCTTGAATCTCCATTCTGAGATGATATGTTTAAATCTCTTAATTCTTCAAAATGTGCAAGTGACCATTTTGTTAGAATTATGCATATAAAGAAATTTTCCAAACAATGCTATAGGTCCTTTTCTTCTTAGTTCATGAAGAATATATCCCCATTCTCTGCAAAATAACAGTGTCCTGTTATCCTTGGCTAATACAAAATTTCATTTTGCATAGGTGCTTCCCTCAAATCAGGTTTCAAGTGACCATGGTTCGAATCCATGACTTAGTCCCTTCCTTAGCGCCTCGCTTCGTGTTCTTTCACACAGGTCTTGTGCAAGCCACAAAACTGTGGCTAAGTTACCTCCCAAGCCCTTTTTCACCTGTGCATGGGACTGGTGTCAGGACCAAGTCCTCTAAAATTCGGCCTTCGTCTGTTCTTTGTTGTCAAATCCTATTTCCTCCTGGAGTTACCCTTCACCGAAATCTCCATTAGCTCCACCACAAGGATAAGACGGTCAAGATTTAATCTCCCGTCAAATGGATGACCCCACCTCCATCTGGAGGCTTCATGAGATCGACGGTCTATGTCTTAATCCAATGGTGGGATGGACGGTCCTCTATTACTTCGGTGCTTTGACACTTTTCACTTGTAGAGACTTGAAAAGCCCCGGAGTACCAAGTCTCCAGACTACGAGATCTATTGTCGTGTGTCTTCTAGAATCAACGGTCGATATGTACTTTGGCCTTCGGGAGTTCTCAACCCAATGCAAACTACCACATCTTTTTCCTCCAGAGTGCCCAGTCCCCAGACTACACGATCTGTCGCCATGTGGTGAAATAATAGAAGTGGACACGTAGCCCAATCAGGCGGGTGACACATGTCACATTCTAACTAAAATTTCAATTGTCCACAGGTTAAAAACTCACTGACACATGGCACACATCCCATGTTTCCAAGTCATCCTAGGTGACGTCCGCAAGCCACGTCACTTCGAAATTTCTGGCTTCGAAATATTTTACGCTTGCATTCCGGGGTCCACTTCACCTCTAGGTGATGTCATCATGGCCCACCAATTCAGCTCATTGGGATTTGGAACTTCGAGCTTCAGGAGTTTCCACACTAACACACTCCAATTCTCCCAAACTTTGAATTTCTGAACTGGCCAATCTTCCAAC
>JASDQU010033950.1:0-18648 GCA_032191745.1 Picea mariana | reverse complement strand
GCAACGGAAGTCCTGGTATGTGAAATCGTAACGCACACTTTTGGTGTTAGGCTTGTGGTCACAGGTAGTGGTCACGTGGAGGGAAGATCACATCTGATGCCTCTGCGTGTGGGATGAGTTTCGTATTTGGACCTGTGGATTTGTTCATGGGATTCTAGCATGGAATCCAAAGAGCTAATATAGCTCATGGAATTATGAGCGATCCTTAGACCGGGAGGTCAGCAGACCCTACTGAGGTAGGGGGTCTACACCAAAGGGAGTTGTGGTTTCCTTTCAATGGAAGTTCCGATATGCAAAATCATGGTGCACCCTTTTGGGGTTAGGCTTGTGGTCATGGGTAGTGGTCACGTGGAGGGAAGCTCATGTCTGATGCCTTTGCATGTGGGTTGAGTTTCATATTTGGACTTGTGGATTTGTTCGTGGGATTCTAGCAGGGAATCCAAAGAGCTAATCCATCTCAGGGAATTACGAGTGATCCTTAGATCGGGAGGTCAGTGAACCCTACTGAGGTAGGGGGTCTGCACCAGAGTGGTATCAAAGCTTTGAACTTGTCTGGAGATTGTAGGTAAAGGAGAAAGAAGAAGCTGGGAATGCTCTCGGTTGTAGAGTGAACAACAGACTTGCCAGGAGGGCAGGTGGAGAGAGAGGAGGATGGATACTAAAGGCCAAAGGAGTGGTCAAAGCATAGACCGCCAACAGAAAATCAAGGCCGAGATAGACAAGAGATAAGCGAGATAAGAGCACGAATGGAGAAGCTTGCATTTAAAATGCAACAGGATGCAAAGGTGCATTGGGTGTATGAGTGGCCCATGAAGAATAAGGTGAAGTGGCCAGTTAAAATTTTGTTGGCCAGAGGAAAACAAAGAATGTTGAGAGCATGGCTGAGGTATGTTGAAAGCCTCAGAGATGAAGAGGATATGGTTCACATCCGTGAGCCAGAAACTAGAAAGAGTCTCAGTAATGATGAGGAGAAGAGATCAAGCAGAGATCTCATAAAATGTCATGTGAGCAGTGAAGAAAGTTCAGATTGCCAGGTGGGAAATGAGATGGGATCATTGGAGCATCTCATAGAATCCCAGGAGGGTAGGGCATAAATCCCAGATTTCCAGGTGGGCAAGGGAGAGAATATGAACTCAACTGAGAGTTCATATCAACAAGGAATGCCGACAGAGGAGGATCAGAGGAGTATTCTGGTCATTGGGGGAATTCATATATTCCTACCAAGCAGCCCAATTGAAGCCAGAGAATGTGTTGCATATGAAACAACAGAAGAAGGACAACTAGCACTGATTGTCATAATAGAATAAGAGAAGGAGAAGACACTGACATTTCCCCTAGTGGAAGGAGAAGAGCATTCAACATAATTGCTCAGAATTTTCAGCCAAGAAGCTGAACAGGAGATGACTACAACACTGAAGCCTACAAAAGAGGAGGAAGAAGACATCATGAACTTTGTTGATCTATGTGAAGATTTGGAATCCCTAGAGAGAAGGGTGATAGTGCAAATTCAACACATCCAATAGATCAAGTTGTAGACAGATGGAGCATACCAACCCAAGGAGCAGCTGGAGGAAGCTGGAGATATGCCAGTAGGAGAGCTAACAGTCAAGCTGTTAGAGGAAGAAGCTGAGCAACAACTTAGTGATGAGACTTCATAACTTAAGTATGTATTAGGGTGGCAAGCTAAGGCCACAAGAGATAAATAAAATCGCAAGGGGGGTCAAGTTGATCTTCCCATCAACGAGAAGGAAGTGCAGCGGAGTAGAATGCATAAAGAGAACCGGCCATTGGAACAAATGGATAGGGAGATATAATAAATAGGTAGGTTGATGTTGAGGTCAGCACAAGAATCTTTCAGCAGGAAGAATATGAACAGAAGGGAGTTTTCCATAGCAGCAGGGAAGCAACAGTAATAGCAACAAAGCAGTGGAGCAGATGGACAACTCCAAAGAATAGTTTGGGATCCAGGAGGATTTCAACAGAGCTAGGAATCTCATGAGTAGGAGCTCATGAATTTTTCACAGTAGTGGATTATGATGCAGAAGCATCGCTCCAACCCAGCAATGCACCAGCTAGACAACAAATTCAACGTGCATTCAATGAAGGGAGAGGATCCATCCCTCTCAATTTTCAAAATTCAAAATGTAATTAAATGTTTGTAAGGATGGAAGAGCCAAATTGTTTCCTTTGTATGGGTTGTAGATAGAGTCACCTTTAATGGCTGACAAGTTGATAATATCTAGATCCAATTCGGACTAGACAACCATTGAGTGTAATTCAATGTAAATTAATGAGAGTAGGTAGCTTGGAGGAAGAGTTCAAGGAACCCCTCTTTTGTAAAAAAAGATCTTTGTATATAGATTCATTAGAAGGCTAGAACATATTAGAATAGAAGAGAAGAAAGAGAGAGCCAAGACTTTGTTGCAGTCTGAGCTCACCCATATTGTAACCAAACATTCATGTTAATACAAAGAGCAATTTTTCATGCATGAGATTCTTTGTGTGTTTAGGTGGTTATGAATGAATGTCATCTGTGTGTTTTTTATGTTGTAGATGTATGTGATAGGTTCCATCTGCATGGATAGACAAAATTATATTTCTGAGAGTTCTTTGATTTTAGTCTGGGTTCTTTGTGGCTTTAATGCAAGGATTTGCATGACAGAGTGTTGAGGAATTTGTGAGCCAGTGCAAAGAGTGCACATCTGAGTTCTGTGGAATTCAGGCAAGAACATGCCAGGAGGGTGCACCAGAGGAGTCATATACTCAGGAAGAATCCTCAAAGTTACTGAATATTCTAGAGGTCAAGACTGTGCACAGGAAGGCAGAGAGAGATAGAATCATGAAGGATTATGTGAAGCTCTCCTAGGAGGGCATTGAGTGAGTGCAAACAGTGCACAAGAAGAACTCTATTTCAAGTTCAGAGATAAGAGAAGTGTCTAGGAGAAGACACTCACAGATTTGTTGAACACTCTGTAGGCTCAACAACGAGTGCTTGAGTGGAAGTTTCCAAGAGGGCACTTTCATCTCTTCAAGGCATAGAAGGGACATAGACCTTTGGGGTCCGACTAGTTGAAGCTCAAGGAGACAGTGTTTTTGAACACTCTAGAGGAACATCTGTGAAAGGAGTGCACCAGGCCAACAATTGGACAAAGTGTTGGAAGACAGCCAGTTGAAGGTTGGGTAAGGACGAGGAGTGTGTGGAGGAGAGAACTTGTTTCAAGTTTGAAATCTTAGGAGGTCGAGAACAAAACATGCTAAGAGGGTACCACAAGTCTTTTGGGAAGATGTAGAAGGGTCGAGTCCCCTAGAGATTGAGCGAGTTGAAAGCTCAGAAGAGATAGCACAAGGAGTGTGTAGGAGTGGACTTATTCCAGCTATGAAAGCTCAGGAGAGACTGCATCTTTAGAACACAGTTGAGACTCAAGACACCGACTCACAACATAGTAATCAAATGCCAAGACCTTTGAAACTTTTGGATTTTTCCAAGTCTGGGAAGAATTCCAGAGCTCAGGAGGAGGAGTGTCAGCATCCATTAGATCAGTCATAGAGGAGGAGATATGGAGTGTTGAATCTCACGTCCAGACACACAAGAGGAACACACAGAGGAGAACATATCTGGGTCATCAGATTGGAGTGTGTGGACCAACAGTCATTGGATCTGGAGGAAGGTGCATGAGGGTTAAACCCTTTATTAGTGTAAAAAAGAGTGGACTTTGCGAAGCCCCAAAGTTTCGATGAGATCGGAACCATCCATCATGAGAGGACAGGTGGTAGCAGCTTTCAGAGGATCGAGTATCGAAATATATGAGGCGAGATGTATTTTGACTTCATGAAACGTGAAGTCCTAAAATCATCAAGATCGTCCATCGAAAGGGACGCGTGGCAAGCGATCAACATTTCACTGACTCACACATCAGACAAGTCAAAGGGGAGAATCATGGGAACTCACAAGGCTCGAGTTCGTGACTTGATCATAGCCATTAATCGAGGAGAGATCTGGACCATTGATTTTCTAGGGAGAATTTCAGAATACCAACATTTCGGGAGTTGGAAGAGCGTAGAGGAACCATTCTCGGGGTTAATAAAAAGTGAAATTCTGGTGCGATCTAGACCGTCGGATCATGGGGAAAATGAGGACCATAAATCTAGAATAAGTGTTCATAGAAATTTTGGACATTGGGAGAAAAGAGTTGAGATTCTATATCGAGAGTTCCCGATACGCAAAATCTTGACGTGCTCGGAGGTTTGGCCCCAAGTCACAACTTAGGGTCACATCAGCGGAGAAGTTAACAGAGGAGCTAAGGACTATTAGACATTTTGGGATTTCAATAATCAAAGGAGTCAGGGTTGCCTTGCAATGCAAGTCCCGATACGCAAAATCGCGACGCACCCTTTTGGGGTTAGGCTTGTGGTCATGGGTAGTGGTCACGTGGAGGGAAGCTCACGTTTGATGCCTGTGTGCGTGGGCTGAGTTTCAAATTTATACCTGTCGATTTGTTCGTGGGATTCCTGTAGGGAATCCAAAGAGCTAATCCAACTTAGGGAATTACGAGCGATCCTTAGATCAGGAGGTTAGCGGACCCTGCCGAGCTAGGGGGTCTGCACCACCTTGTCATCAAATTTCATTTGAAACTTAGAAGTTTGTTGTTTAGGGTGCTTCAAAATTCTTCACCTCAAGTGTGATTGATCCAAAAAGGATCCAAAGAAGGCTAAGAACAAATCAGAACTCAAAGACGCAACTCATAATGCTCAGAATGGCTCCAACAGACAGATAAAGGGAAAAAAATCAAAGTGCCCAAAACTTGATGAAAATGGTATGATTTCGAATAGTGCATTAGAATATTTCTAACGATGCAAATGGGTCATCAAACGAAGTTACAAATTAAAATATATTTGCAGTCAAAGTTTGGTCAACCTAGCCCAATCTGTAGGGAATGAGTCAGCATCCGTACTGCTGATGTCAACATCCATAGGGATGATGTCATCATTCATAAAACACACGTGAAAGGAGAAGGGGAGTGGCATGTGGAATGCTGACATCAACATGATGATGTGGTAGCACTAGAGGCTAACACGTGTCACTCGATTATCGGTTTTTTGGACCGATCCATGGACCAGTTGCATCGTGCCACATGGCAATCCATACAGTCTATACAACTAACATGGCATGATAACCTATCAGGGGGCAGCATGGCCCAATGAGAGGCCACCATATGGCCCAATCAAGGGATGCCACATGGCAGGCGAGAAACACCCAAGGACAACCCGTGAATAAATTTTGAAAACAAAAATTTGGCGGGTCCGCCAAATCTAGCAGAACACGCCAACTATGGAAATGGTTGAAATACCTTATAGTGGCACCACTAAAGTTAGTGGGGTGAATAGATATTTATTTCAAGCAATATAAAAAACACACCAAAAATGGAGTTAGTGGGGATCGACCCTGAAACCTCTGCCTAAGCCTAAGCTTTAATACGCCTGCCCATAACCACTACGTTGCGAGTACCACTTGTTACATATCACCCACATTTAATATTAAAAGGTGTATTCCTTCTATTTAAGGGGAGAGGCATGGATCGTATGACCTGTGGGGACATTTTTCAAGGTGGTATAGTCATCATTGCAGGTTGCAGAGGGAACAAAAACTGAGACAGAATTCTTCTTGGGCCTGGGAATGCCAAAGTCAGATCGAGGCATGGAGACAGTCATTTTTAGGTAATTCGACATCACAAATTCATTGGTGTTGTCTGTTTTCTAATCTGAGCATTATTTATGTATCTTAATTTCATAATGAGGTATACTTATGTATTTTTCCAAATTCTTTTGTTGAGTTAATGAAAGAGCCTACCCATTTGAGAGAAGGACTCACAGACGTAGTCCACCAAGGATGAACTATGTTATCAAGTTTTTGTGTTCAGATCCGATGCTTATGTCTCTTCATTTTTTATTTTTCCCTTCTTTAATGCTGCACTTTAATTTATGTTCATTTAATGAAATTTTTTATAAGTCACGATGAAAATATCTCAAATCATGTTGGTATCAGACAAGTCATCTTTGACTTGAATTGTTGAGTGTGAATCCTTACTAGGGAAAAGCATAAGCAGGGTGAAGGAAATCCTAAGACTTTCAATCCATACGTTGGTCATGCATCCTGAAGGAAGAAAATGGTAGAAGAGGAGAAGCATGATGAATAGGAGAAAAACGCTCACATGGTCTTTTATCTCATGTCTAAAATGGTCGAACGAATGTATGGATATTACGAGAAGAGGATGAAGAAGAAAGGGAAGAAGAAGGAAGAACATTCAGATGATGATGCTTTGGTAAACCAAGGGGGTGGAAGAGATTCTCCTGAGCCTCTGTATTCACCTTCGAGTTTGAGTTCTTCTTCCTCTAAGAATTCTCATCATTCTCATCATTCTGGCCATAAAGCCTCTTTTAAGAAACCATTATTAAATCTTGATGTAAAATTTTCTTTACCTATGTTTAATGGAGATGTTAATCCTGAAAAGATAGATAATTGGATCTGACAGGTTGAAGTGTATTGTCCTATCTAGCATATTGATGAAGAGGAAGTTAAAGTGCAAATATATTCTCTTCGATTGGAAGGGACCACTCTCGTATGGTGGGAGAGAAATCTTCAAGGAAGAAGTAACTGGCAATATTCTTTCCTCATGGAAGAAATTTAAATCAGTGATAAGGATTTTTTTTTATCCATTAGGGTATTTACATAAAGAAATGATGGAATGACAAACTTTAAGGCAAAGTAAAGGTCAAACTGTGCAAAGTTTGACAGAATAATTTAGGAAGAAATCTCTTTCATTGAATATTCCTTTGGATTCTTATGAAACTTTAATGAAGTATATTGGCGCACTTCGCAGTTATATTCATCATACTTTTCTCTTGTTTAAACCAACTAGTATTGATGAAGTTTGTGTGCAAGACACTCACCTTGAGAACAGGGGGAAACATGTTCAAGAAGATCCCACAAAGAAACCTTCCAATTTCCCACAAAATACTTTTAAGAAGTTTAAAAGGAAGGACAATAAGACTAGTACAGTAACGAGAGAAGGAGGAAAACCATATTGCACTCATTGCAAGAAGAGTGGTCACAATGAATAACACTATTGGAAACTGCATCCAAAAAATAAACTGAAACAATTCGGTGGAAAGGGGAAGACAAAGATCGTTGCTACAATGAAGCGATATCTTGGTTCCGATTCAGGATATGAAGGAAAGATCACAATGGTTGGAGTACAAGGTAAATATTCTCTTCATGCTAGTTCAAGTTCCAATGATGAATCTCATGTTGATGAACAAAAGAGGAATGAGTTATTTCATATAAGAGTTGTATCTAAACATACTAAGCTAGATACATTATTTGATTTGGGTTCCCAAGTAAACTTAATATCTGAAGCACTTGTCAAGAAGATGTGTCTTGAAAAAAAACCACATCCGAAGCCTTATACTCTTGGTTGGGTATGTGATAAAGAAAAACATAATGTCACCAAACAATGTAGGATCAGATTTTCTATTGCTTCAAAATTGATTGATGAAGTGGATTTGGATGTTGTACCACTTGATATATGTGGCATAGTGTTGGGAATTCCTTATCTTTATGATAGAAAAGAAGTCTTCTTTCGTCATGAGAACAAATACCACCTTACTAAGGGGGGAGTGGAATATATTGTTAGAGCTCACAGCATGAGGGTAAATACAACACTTGTTAGTGCAAGTTAAATGAAAAGCATCATAAACACTAATAAGAAATATGTACTCATTGTCATCAAAGAGAAAGATGTCGGGACATCCAACGCTTTCCAAGGGTGTGATCCATCTCATAAAAAGGAATTAATTGATATTGTTTCTAAGTATGATGAAATTTTTCGGGAACAGATGGATTACCTCCTAAGAGGGAAATCCAACATGAGATACATCTTCAGTAGGATTCTCCTCTTCCTAATGTGGGCATGTACAGGATGTCAGTTGTGTAGATGAAAAATATCAAGAAGTAGGTACATGTATTATTGGATCAAGGGGTCATCAGAACCAATTCATCTCCTTGTGGTTCTCCGATCGAGATGGTGCCAAAGAAAAATGGCACATGGCGAATGTGTGTCGATTACCGAGATTTAAATAAAATCACGGTGAAAAATCGATACCCTGTACCTCACATAGATGATTTACTTGATCAATTGAAGAATGTTATTTATTTTACTAATTTGGATTTGCGTAGTGGATATCATCAAATGAGAGTCGCAGAACATGATGCATGGAAAATTGCCTTTAAAAGAAAACAATGATTGTTTGAGTCATTAGTTATGTCGTTTGGGCTTTGCAATGATCCGAAAAATTTCATGCGTGTGATGAATGATGTATGCAGGCCTTTCCTATATGACTTTGTGATGGTATATTTAGACGACATTCTTTTTTTTAGCGGGACTTGGGATGAGCATGTGAGGCATGTAAAGAAAGTATTGGATACTTTGCAAAGGGAAAAGTTATATGTAAAATTGTCTAAATGTGAATTTGGCAAGACTGCACTTGTGTACTTAGGTCATATTGTAGGAGGACAATTGAAAACTAATCCTTCCAAAATTGATGTAATTGTAAAATGTCCTGAGCCAAAAAGTGTAATCGAAGTCTGAAGCTTCTTAGGTGCAGTCCAGTATTGGAGGAGATTCATTCCCAACTTCTCCTTTATAGAAGCTCCTTTTCATTCCTTAACTAGTGTAAAGAACACTTTTCAGTGGGAAGGAAAGCAACAAAAAGCTTTCAATATTTTGAAGGAGAAGATGAGTACCGCACCAGTATTATCACTGCCAAATTTTCAATAGCCTTTTGAGATCGATACAGATGCTAGCGGATACACCATCGGTGTAGTATTGATGCAATATTGTAAGCCTATCTATTACCACTTTCAAACTTTTAAGCAAGTTGTGGTTAACTATCCTACATATGATAAAGAGTTGTATGCGTTAGTCCAAAGAGTAAAGAAATGGAAGCACTACTTGTTAGGGAAGGAAACAATAATACATATAGATCACCAACCCTTATAGTATCTTCAAGCACAAACCAAATTGCAACAACCTCGACACTACAGGTGGATGGGTTTTCTACAACAATTTCATTTGGTAATCAAGTACAAAAAGGGTACAAGTAACAAGGTACATGATATTCTTTCTAGACCTCCTATTGTTGCTTCTAATGTTTTGAAGAATACTTATTTATCTCATGATAGCTATGTAGAACAATATGCCATCCATGAATATTTTAAAGAAGTATATGCAAAGATAACCATTGGTGCACAGGTAGAGAACTATTGTCTGCAGGGAAAACTACTCTACCATCTTGGAAAGCTATGTATTCCTACAAGTGAATGAGTCCATGCAATACGAGAAGCTCACACTTCTCTTGTGTCTGGGAATTTTGGGGTAGGAAAAATTATGGCTCATTTGTAGAGGTTTTGTTACTGTCCTCAAATGAAAGCAATTGTAACTAAATATGTAAAGGGGTGTGTGATGTGTTCTGCTTGTAATCCCATTAATAGAAAACTGGGGCTACACTCACCACTTTTTGTTCCATCCCATCCATGGGAAAGTGTCTCCATGGATTTTGTAGGGGGTTTAACAATGACCAAAGGGGGTCATGATTATTTGTATGTTGTAGTGGATAGGTTCAAGAAGATGTGTATCTTGATGCCACGTAAAAAGAAGATCATTGTTGAGCATATGACTAATCTCTTCTTTCAGTGTGTTTGGGTTCACTTTGGATTACCCACATCCATTGTCTCGGATAGAGATACTTGATTCCTTGGGGACTTTTGGACTAGCTTGTGGAGGATGATGGACACCAAATTGAGGAGGAGCATTGCTTTCCTTCCATAGACCAATGGACAAACAAAGGTGGTAAACTGAACATTGGTACTTTTTCTTCGAGGTTATTGCAGAAAGCAACCCAAGTGATGGGATGAACAAATACCCTATGTACAACATGCGTACAACCAAGATTTACCTTCATCCACTCAGAGTTCACCTTTTGAGACATGTTTTCGGTATCTACCAAAGGCTCCTTTGGAATTGATGTATGGGAGAGATGTTGATGTGAATGAAGAATGAACAAAGGACATAGCCCACAATTTCATCCATAGGATTCAGCAGATACACCAGGGAGTTAGGGAACAATTGGATAAAATTCAAGCACAATATAAAGCTCAAGCATAAGGTTGATCATCAGTTCCAGGTTGGAGACTGGGTATGGCTTCACATCAGAAAGGAGAGATTGAAGGTTGGAGGCAAGAAACTCAATCCCACTCATTATGGACCCTTCACTATCTTGGACAAAAGTGGTACCATTGCTTTTCGTCTGGATCTTCCCCCTTACATGCAAATTTACTTAGTCGTGAACGTTAAGAATTTTAAAATTTTTGAGCTTCCCGTGATCATGGATCAAGATGAGGAAGTTTCAATACCTTCAGTTGATTATTTTTCCCATGATATCTTCATGAGTTGAATATATCATCCTAGATAGGAGGACAAGGACTTCACGCAGGGGTGATGTTGATTATCTTTGAGTAGGCTTAAAGGGAAAAAATCTAAGAAAGACAAAGTGGATCGAGAAGGACAAAGTGAGGGGACTCTTCCCTCACTTACCTATTGATTGATGAAATATTTTTGTGGTCCAAAAAGCTCTCAATGGGAATGCGTGATCCAAAAATGATCCATAGAAGGATAATAACAACTCAAAACTCACAGAGGCAACTCAGAATGCTCAGAATGGCTCCAACAGACAGAGAAAGGGAAAAACTAGAAATTTCCCAAAACTCATTGAAAATGGCATGATCACGAAGAGCACATCACAAGATTTCTAATAGTACAAATGTGTTGTCAAACAGAGCTACAAATTGAAAGATATTCACAGTCAAAGTTTGGTCAACCTAGCTTAGTCAGCAGGGGATGAGTCAGCGTCTGTACTGTTGACATCATCATCTGTATGGATGATGTCATCATATGTACTGCGCATGTGGAAGGAGAAGGAAAGTGGCATGTTGACGTCATCATGATGACATGGCAACACCAGAGGTTGCCACATGTCACCTGGTTATTGGATTTTCAGACTTATCCATAGACCAGTCAGATCATGCCATGTGGCAGTCCGTACAATACATAAGGATGACGTGGTGTGCTGAATTGGAAGCAGGAAATGTAGCCCAATGAGAGGCCACCACATGGCCCAATCAGGGGCTTCCACGTGGTAGGCAGGAAATTCCCAAGGACAACCCGTGAACGAATTTTGAAAACAAAAAGTTGGCAGGTCCACCAAATCTGGTGGACCACGCCAATTATGGAAATGGTTGAAAGACCTTCTAGTGACACCGCTGAAGTTAGAGGGGTAGTGTAAAATACCTAAACACCCATAGGTCGGTCTACACCACTTAAACAGGCTGCAACACACCCAACAACCAGCAGGTGGGGCATGCTACAGTCCCAAGACTCAGTTCTCTGAACGTATCTCAAATTCTAATAACATTTAATCTGAAAACAAGCATGAAAGAACCACTTTCATTAATCAAGATTCATGCCACAGCATAAAAGAGATAAACAACATGTCATGCACAACAAATAGCCAACAAACAAGAACATTAAAAATACATATCTCAAGGATAATTAAATACACAGTGGAAATAAACATTACACAGAGAACAGAAAGAGCACTTATATTTGCAAGTTAACATTCACCAACTAGCTGCAGACCAAGGACATTCCTCCCAACCATAGACATTGTTGTTCATTTACTCTCAACAACAGGTCACCCTTGAGCGAGTGCTATGAATCCACAAGGGTGGGTCCTAGGCCAAGTCTAAACAAACAACAGTTAGCTAAGTGGCTCTCAGGTTTCCCAACCTCACAAAAAATCCTAATTTCCAACTCTCTTTCCCCCTTATCCTACATAACCCCAAGAACTGAACACCTTTCTCTTCCATGCAGTCCATGAGGCTGTTCCATTTCTCTCCAAGGCTCCAGTGCTACTGGTCAATAAATATCCCTACTAGAAACTCCAAGGACTCTCAACTGTGGAAAGTTCCATATAAACTACCATCAAGCTCATGCACATGGGCATCCATTACCTCCTAGAATGATAAGTAAATCATCACATCTATTTAATGATGGCTCTCCTCTTCCTACCATTCGTTTCCATGCTCAGCCCAAGAGCACACGAACTAGCATTAGTGAGTGAAGAGGAAGAAGAATAAGAGAACAAGGGGAAGATGATAAACCAGGGGAAGAATTATCTCCTAACCTACCCCCAAGCCACCCTCACACAACCATTCATATCCATGCTCAGACCAAAAGCTTATGAATGTAACAAGACCGAGGCTCCCAAAAATGAAGAGTGGAAAAGGTGTAACAATGAATGAATAAGAACAAGTGAATGCCCACCCAAACCAAAGATGGGTTTATATAACTACTTGGAAATCAAGAACCACATGGCCTCCCCCAAGAAGCTCATGTAACCCCTTTTCTCCATAAAATCAATTATAATTAAATAAAATAATAATAAAAATACTTATCCCCTCAAGCCCCCTCTCTCGTGGAATCATAGCCCCTATCTCTTTTGTCCTTATCTGTCTTACATCCAATGGTGTATTTTTATTAATATATATGAATTAGTACATTTCCCAGGCACTCTGGCCCCTTTTTGACTTTACGAGCTCACCATCCTAAGTCACAATTACATAACACATTATAGTTCATAAGGGTTAAAAATGGGATGTCACATCCCCCTCCCCTTTTTTTGGCACCGTCCTCAATGCACAACACCATTATAATGTTATTAGCATTACAAATCCAGACCCTCTGACATTAATCCACACAGGAAATCTAGCCCAATATTATATACATAGGCACTCTGGCCTAAAATTAAACATGTATGCATAGGCATTCCAAACCAAAACATGTATAATGATCTTCATAATTTATATTTCTGGCAACAGTTCCAACCAACAAGCTCTCCTTCCCTCTCAACCCTGCACAACCCAAATAAATGAACCCCTTTCTCTGCCATGCAGTGCCTCAGGTTGTTCCACTTCTCTTCAGGGCTCCACTGCACTTGGCTAAGATTTTTTAGAGTTGTGTCTTCCAGAACTCCAGTTGCAACAAGTCCATTGGAATTTCTTCATTCTATGCGCTTGTCATTCAGTTTCTCCAGCATCACCTTCTTCCTTTCCCTCATAGTTTGGAACTTTTATAGATCCTCAACATTCATCATTCTCCTACAACATTTAAAATTGGTGAGCATGTTAGTTCACAATTTGTGCATAAATTGTTTACTTTTTTTCATAATATAAGAGTAAATTTTCATAATCTAGTACAATACTTATCTGTGTGGTTCATGGATCTGCATCCATATGGTTGTCTCGTTAACTTGGCTCATTATTTTCCTTTGACATACCCATTGTGTGCATGACCCCAATCAAGAGCTATCAAATTCTCCTCTTCCTTGTGGTCACTCACCTTCTAAGCCCAGATTTAGGCATTCCCTTCTCTTCTATATAGTCCCTTGGGTGATCCATCTTTCTTGACCAAGGCTTTCTTGCACAAGAATATTTCTAGAGAATTTATCAAGTTTTACAGCGGAGGCGACTCTTTGGCGTGTGCTACCACAACACAACATATTCTAGGGAGATCATGGATTACCATAGGGTCATCATGTCCCAACAATATCCTTTTCCATACTTTCCATCTTGCATATCCAACATCTCATTTGTATTATACACATACAGTCATCATGAGATATCATTATAACCATTTCCAATCATAAATGTCAAATCTGTTTTTTTTATACAGGAAAACAAAATTTTCCAAGAATGAGCTTTCTGCTCATAATGGTTGGCTCTGCAACTATAGATATCGGTCTTCCTTATGGGCTTACATCCCTACCATATCCAATACCATTCTACCTACAATTTCTTCAATTTACATTCATCCAAAACAATTCGCCAGTAATTATAAAAACACAATTCCCAAAACTATTTTATATAGGAAAAATAAAACTTCTAGACATGAGCTTCTGCTTATAACAATTTGGCTCTTTGCAACAATAGGAATTGGTCTTCTTTATGGGCTTACAACACTTCCATATCCAAGAACCTTTCCTCCTGCAATTTCAACATTCCTCAGCCAAACAAATTGTCAATATCTCAGGTACAAGAGATATATATATATATATATATATATTCATGGAAATGATTCAAAACAAAATCACAAAGTGATCTTAGAATTGTTTACAACTACAATTCAATCACTTCCATCAATCCAACTATCAATTGGAATGAACTCATCATTACCTATACATGTATTATCAGCCAATAATTTCTTTCTTCTATCCAGAAATATTTATATCACTTTGTCCCCTTGTTGATGGGAGAAATTAACCATCATCAACTGGAAGAGCGATTCCGGTCCGGGGTTGTCTAAATAACCCAAGCCATTTGGTGTAACTCATTCTGACGGGTTTAATGGCTCCATTAGCCAATCCAAGAATCCTAAAAGAAACAAATAAAAGAGAGAAATAACTAACTAATTACTAAACACACTATATATATGTACATATGCAATAATGTAACTGTAGTTATTGTATTTGAGCAGAAGATATACAAGTCTCATTTATTTACATGATTTACAAGTTGCAAGTTTTAATCAAAACTTACAAAAATCGATGTGAAAAATGACTGCTTCTAGGAAGCAGATAAAGAAAACACATAAAAATATTTATTGATTTTCTTTTATAAATTTAAATAATCTTGCAAAAAAAAGAGTTAATGAAACATGAACATGTGGATAGTCAAAGCTGAACCATACACTCTAGTTTTAATGATATGTAAATGAGAGAAAAATACAAAGAAGTTATCCTGTCAGTGAATTAGTGAGGTGTATCCAAGCATCTGCAAGAGTGGTGAACATCCAACTGCCATGTCCAAGAGAGAAATCTGCAATGAACCTTATGACTGTTCTAAATAAATTTAGAACATGTATTGGCAGCTTAGGTTTTAATGACAGAGAAGGAAACACAAACATAAACCTGTGATTTCATAATTATACATGATTACAGCAAGATAAATCTGGAAGAAAACTATTCATTTTATCATTAAATTTAAAACTCAAAGATAAATCTCATTATTTAAATCGAAGATATAATCACAACATTTATATTTTGATGAAGCAAATGATAGATGGTATTTATAATATAAACCTCCTACACATCACAGATCATTTAATCTAAAGATATTAGACCTGCACATGTAACATGATTAAAAAAAACATAAATAACAACATTATAAACAAAAGTCTAAAGCCAAAATGCATATATGTCGTTCTATTAAGTTTTTTGAATCACTTGTCCATTCTGTAGTCCTGGAAGAATTGTTTTGGATAATAGACTTTAAAAATTGGAAAAATTAATACATTAATGATAATAATTAACCATGTATTGATAAAAAAGACTAAAGCTATTTAAATCAATGCATAATCAATTATTCAAAGAATATGAATATATTATAATGAAAATAAAACCATTTTACTCACAGGACAAAAGCCATTAAGCAATCTGGAATTTCATATTCTTCTTTGAAAATACTCATCCATTCTCCCAAAGATTTAAGAAATCCATTGCTCCATTTGAAAAGAAATAAAAAGTTTACAAAAGCAATAATATACAAAAGAGAAATGATTAAAATCCTCCTCTCCAATTTTTGGATCCTCTCCATGGCTCTGATCTTTCTCATATATTTATAAAATGAGTGAATAGTCTGGGCGTCACTATTAATTTCCTCCACCTGAAATTTTCCTCTAAAAGAGACCCAAAAATATCTCAAATCATGCATGTTTTTGGGAAAATCTCTACCCGAACGGTAAATGGGTCCATTTTAGTTCTGGGTTTTCAACCGTTTCTTCAAATTCCTTACGGTTTGGCTGCAATCAGTTCTGTAAAATCGTCTGTATGATCTTGATGCCTTTCCAAATTTTTTCTGTTGTTGCTCAATTTTTTTTTTATAGCAATCCAAAATTATTTTTGGATCAATCATCTTGAACGTATTTGGATAATAAAATCAAGCCATGATCAGATCCATATCAAATATTTGATAATAGAAACATGTGAAATAAAAAGAAACCTAAATTAATAACCTAAAAATTGTGAATAAAACAAAAATCTAGACAAATAAAAAATGAATTTAAACTAATTATAAGTTCTAAACAAACATTGTTTATATTTTCCTTTCAAATATGATCTTAATTCTAGAAGCTTCAAGTTAATGAAGAAAAAATATTAATTTTAGTTTTTTACAAAATCAAACAAATGATAGATAATTCTTTGATTATTATTATTTTGAAATGAGATGTAAAATGAAAAAAAAAATTAATTAATTAACATCACCAAATGATTTCATGAAAATGAGAAACCAACCAAGATATTATTTGATGAAGTATTGAACACATTATTCAAAATAGTCAAACTTTCTAATGAGCAAATTCAATGAACACTTAATCATAATTTAAACGAAAGTAAACATTTGATAAAAACTAACGTTTTGTTTAAATTGAGATTTTTATGCTTGTTTCTAACTTTTGACATATACTTTTGTAATAAATGTCTCAAACTATAGTGAATGTCTTAAGTTTGTCTCAAAGCAAGCCAAGGTATGGAACTATTTGAAAAGGTTGATTTTGTAGCTCATTATAATTATCAAGATTCTAATAGGGGGCCTTTAAATTTTGTAAAAATATAGAGGGAGTTGTTGGGGCCCAACAAATTAGGGGGAGTTGTTGGGGCCCAACAAATGGTGACTTACTGGGTGAAGCAGTTATCTCTGATCTGGTAATATTTCATTTTAGGAAGAAAATAATAAGACTTGAAAAAGGATTTAAGCTCCCTGAAATAAATTCACTCTGAGACCATATAGTATTAGGATAAGTTCAATGTTATAACTAGACAATAGAATTTTCTTTGCAGAGGATTATAACCTGAAATAATGTTTTAATCAAAGAGTCACGATGTTTATAAAATAACTTCAATACCGTTGACAGAGCCACTGCTGCCAGCAGGTGTCCATAGCCTTGGCAGGGATGTCATTTAACCCACTCAAATGCTTTAATCCCATCCAATAGTTGTATCCACATGATGTATACTTCCATAAAAGCTAATTTAAAAACATATACCTGCTACCTCTCGACCCAACATTTCTTCGTTGCCTGCAGGCCTATTTAGTATCCCGACAAAGTTGTCTTAGTATCATGTGTGCATTTACCCGCTGTCAGCGAGCCTGTTCAGTACCCCGACGGGTTTACACACACCTCCCACACATAAGTTCTCTCAACCCTCTTATGCCACTTTTAAATAATAATACAATCATAGATTTCTTGATGACAAAGAGAGAGGGGTGATACTAAAGGTTAATTGCAATACAGGTAAATAGTTGACCATGTTATTTATTTTCTTTCAAAACTGGAAGTTTTATCATGGTTTAGAGATTTTAGATTTCCTTTAAGAAATCATCTAGAGAATGGAAAAGCACATAAAAGTGATTCTTTAAGAATATGGACAGCGTAAAAAGTTTAAAGATCATCGTAATTCTCAAAGATTTAAACCATATCTCTGGTGTAATACTCTAGCAAAGATAATTTGAGGACAAAATGAAAGTGACAATTGACTTAAAAATCAATTGTTTGAGCTATATCTTAATATCATGACCTCTTTGAACTTAATTCAATTGCTTGAAAAATAAAAGTCTTAAAATAAATGCTTCATTCGACAATATCTCTTTGATCAGAAATACATTGATTCAAAAAGAAAGATAAGAAGAAAACTCATTCAAAGCAATCAAAGAAAACAAAAAAAACACACAACAAACCAAATCAAATTTTATTAATGGGATTCAAAATAAGAAGTACACAAAATCACAACAACAAAAGAAAACTTTTTAGGAAATTATTTTGGCCAAAGATAAACTTGAGTTTTTGTATCCACTATCATCTCACTGTAAAATAAAGGAAGAAATAAATCATATAAAATATCATTTGTGAACATGTTCTTTTCTTTAAGATAGTGATGCATAAGATGTTACTTTGACCAATCATTATTATTAAAAATAAAAGAGACTAAAAATAGAAAAATCCTTATTAAGATGAGTGCAGTCCTACTCGTGGCACCTTGGGTCAGGGTTGAATTGATAGTTAAAATTTTGTTATCTCTTTACTTTCCATTTAAAATTTTCATCATGATACTACGTTTTAGAAAATAAATATTCAATGAAAAGTAGAGAGAAAAAGATTTAAAGTGGACTTCCTTGACAACATTCATATTATGTTTCTCTTGGTGTGCCCGCTTGTGTTCATAACTGCATTATTACAAAGAGAAAAACTGAGAAATAAAACTAAAAGAAAACCTGCTCCTAAACCTAATCTAACTACTAAACAAATAAAAATACTAAGTGAAGTCATGCTTCCAATGTAGCCATCGAAGTAACTCCAATCCTGCAATGGAAACAAGATCAAATATTACTAACAAGAATGGTAGTATATCGAAAAATAACAAAAATATATCATACTTACCTTTATCATCATCATTTAAAAACAAAGCAAGCATGACCTTACC
>JASDQU010033949.1:7808-21956 GCA_032191745.1 Picea mariana | reverse complement strand
TCTTTGAAGCCAGCTGTCAAGCAGAACCGTCGCGGCTAATATCTCAACTGGTTGAAAGGTGTGTCGCCTATACCAAGCTCGTGCGAGAACAAACGTCTGTTACCAAGTGAAGACAGAGAAGGAGAAATGGAGTGATTTCCCTCCCCCCTGTCATAACTGAAATTTTGTGACTTTTGAGATTCTATCTTATTTGTAAAATTGTATAAATATACCACAGAAAGAAATAAACAGGGCTGGACCTTTTTGTGTCGATTGTAACAGAGTTTTTTACATTTGAGAGTTAATACAAAGCAAATCTGAAGATTCTCAATTCTGTCACGACTGTGTTACAAGTTTGTTTCCTTGTATCTCATATTTCGTTTCATTTCATATTCTTAACTGATGTGCTTCGTTATAATTTAGTACGACCACTACTATAGCGAATGAATTTTGGTTTTCTGTAATTGTTTACTGCTTTTCCTCTGTACCAACTATCAGTGGGTGTAAAACTAGTCCACATTTTCAGAATTCTACACATATTCTCTGCTACATCGGTTATTTCCTTACAATTTTCCTCTTATGTTTATACGTGAGATTCTCCCCTGATAGGAGCCTAACACCATAGACAGCTAAATGTTTTTCTCCCGTCTCATATCTTTTATTAAAATATAATACAGTTACGGGAAAGAGCCTTTGATTTGCATCCCTATTTTATTCCTGAAACCGTAAATTCTCTTTTATACGACCAAATTGAGATAGCATTTAATCTCTCTCTGAAGTTTTTCTTACTTTTACTGTTCCTCCATGACTGTCCCTGTACCAACACAACCCAATATCGAACCCGGATTATCGAACCAAACGCACATTTCCTTGAACCTTTTCAACACTATTCTTAAAACAGCGACTAACCGGGTCGAACTTGAACATTCATGGGAAACCATTGAACAAGATATAACTATCCAGGAACAGTTGGAAGCTAGACAACGCCAACGTAGAAATCTTCCTTAGTTTCCTTTGCCGAAGGTTGACATTTCTTCCTTCTCCATCTTTTACCTACTTTCGGATGCCTTGACACTGTACTTCTAAGCCTTAAGTACAGACTCAGGAACAACAACACCAACTAGATGATCATTGTGACCCAATAACAATTACTGTGTATTAACTAGTTCACTGTTCATAGTCAAATATCTAACACATTGTCATCAACAAGATAGTATGCACTCCACAACAATATGTAAGGGAGTTATTTTCCAATTAACATCTTATAACAATTCTCAAATGTATAATAGTAACCATTTCCACTCTGTTAATCATCAAAATCAACCACTGCCCACACATTACTTCAATCATCAAATACACTCAAAAGTCGTGTTTCAAAATTGCAATGAAGTTATACCGTCACTGCAATCGGGCCTATCATTTAAAATGCATGACATTCATTGAACAGACATAGTGGACAGCCACCCCAATAATCCAGACTTAAATTGCAAAAACCATGACTCGTCATTTAAACAGGCAGACAACAATCACCATTCTAACTCATGCTATGTTGTAGAAAACACAAAATAATTCAATCAACACAAGTGTAATTCTGTGACTGTACAAGCCCAATTCAACGTGACTCTAAATAATCAAAAAAATCGGGCCATCAATCCAACACAATGAGGTAGCGACAGCATGCCTAACTTCATAATACAAACAATCGAATTGCAACAAAGTCGTGCTTAAAACTCTATGACTATCTCTGAGTGCGCAACCCAAAAATATCCATATCATACACAGTGGTTAGCCATACCTCAAACACCACGATGCAACATTCCATTCAACAATTCTAAACACACAGTCACATTATCATTAACTCAACCCATCATGTCGAGCTATCAATCTAATACATTATTTCTCAAATTAATCAAACTGCAATCAAAACCATGTTGTGTAAAACTCAGCCTCATCCTTGATGATGCAATCAAATAACCATAACGCATACAGTGGATGGAATTTCCATAGTCATCCTAGTTGAAATAACCATTTTTCCAAAAATCTCATAGTTACATTGACCATTTATTCATGGTGTAGGAACACCACACATACAAATTGATTATGCATGACATCATTAACGCATTGTAACTAATGTCGAGTTTAACATCCCAGTAATCTTTAATGAAAAAGACAGTGACTGTGTATCAACCCCAATATTTAATCAACCAATTCAATGCTGAGCTTATTACTTGGATTGTCGTAATAATCAACAACCCAACCTAACATGTTGTGAAAACCACACATACCCATGCATCAACATGAAGCAACGATGTGACTTACTCAATTAAAAACAATACTGGGTTATCAAAACACTAGGAGAGTGACTGTGTATTTGATCTGTCCAATTAACCATGCAGGGTGTATCCATTGTAATAACACAGGCAGTGACTAGATACCAAAACTGACACAATTGTCACATGATCAAATGGAAGAGCCTGTAAGAAATTATGTTGACAATACATACCCATCAACAATAACCAATAGTAAACCCGACAGGCCACACCGGTCTTCTCTATCAACCCTCATACCTGTAGAGCTAAGGGTTTTCTCTGTGGCCAACACAGGGAAATCTAGAGCCAACTCCTTTCAATGGTGAAAACCTTTGAGACCAATGGTGCATATACAGAGAGAACCACAATTTATTCATGGACAAGGTAACAAATCCCGCGACAGGAGGGGCTATGGACAGAAAATCAAAGCTCTAATTCATCTTGGTAATAATATTTAATACATGCATGGTATAATCCACGCGGCTCTCCGGTCAACCAACTACAACGTTGAGGTGAAAACAAGGTCTAGAAAGAGAAATATAACCCATTTCACGACCATTTATAGTGACAACAACCCAATGCCCAAGTGAACAAAATGCAGTGACACAGAGTGCTTCCAACCATTAAAACTCCATAAAATCCAAAGACTGGGTAAGGTGATATGAATGCGTGAAGACAGCCATCCACCCAAGACCAAACAAAAACCCTCCAACTAAACCAACAAGGATAAAAAAGAGCCCTTATGGCTTCTAACACCTAGGATGACCAATAACACTATGACTTCAACATTATTGCAGATAAAACCATCATGCTTCATTCCAAAAATCATGGTATAAATCTTCTACTATTGTTCATTTCTCATTGGATATAATTGAATATATGATCTGGTTGAAGTATAAGTTGAAAAAGTTTTCAAATTGTACTTGATACTAATTCACCCCCCTCTCATTATCAACACTAGGTCTTGGGACGTCTCCCTTGGAGTGAGTTTCTTCTCCTCCTAAATAGAAAGAGGTATCCTATTGGGGTGACAGTGATAAGACTACCTCTGTGTTACGTCAATCTAGTCCTACTTTCTTTTAGGATTTGGGAAAGTACATATTGTGTGATAACATGCCCTCCATTCCGTCGGGCAATGGTTTGTATATCCAGGAATATCCTGAACATCAAAGGAGGCATAAACCTTATGGAATGCCCACGGTAAGTCCCATGAGACCATGGTTCCATTACTTAGCATAATACCTCTATGGAGTCGCCAAATGAGCTCAAGGCTCACCAAAGGATGGAAAAGGATAAGGTAAAAGTGGGTTCTGGGAAGGTGGAGTCACCGTATGAGATTCAAAATGGGCTCATCAAGAAGGGTGGAAATGGAACTTCCCTTGGGTGGAGTCGTCAGGAAAGCTAAGGGATAGAGTCTTTGGGAGGGAATCTTGCCAAAGTGTCATTAGGGCAAAAAGAAATTCAAAATCTTCCCCAACAATGACTCCAAAATGTTATAGTGCATTTTTTAGGTTGGGAAAATCCCAACCCAAACACAAAGCAAGTGCTAAAACTTGGGAATTCTACACCCAATGTCACCTCAATGTAGGTCTCGCACTTCAAGGGTGACTAGGTCACTCTAGGTAGGCAATCTCAGTGACCCTAGGGGGATTTATATGGAGATGGAAATGGATGGAAGTGAATCCCCTATAGGTAAATTTTAATTGGAGTGAAATATGTGGAATGAAGTCTTGGGAAGATCCAAGGGTTGTCAAATCTGTTGAGTAACCTGCAAATGGTGAAATACCTGCCCGAGACACAAGAACAGACACTTTGCAATGATATATGTTAGTTTGATCATCAAGTTAATCTTGGTGTCCCTGATTTGCAGCTATATATAATAGTATAGATCAGGAATAAAATGGTACTATAAGCTTCTCACTAAATGCTAGAGATCAAGTAGAAAATTCAAGAGAAATACTAGTAAATGACTAGCTAAACTCAAGATGAAAAACCAATATTCTAGCAATAAAAGATAAGGTTGTTGTAAACACTTTTCTTCAGAAAATTATATCATCCTTATGTTTGTAACATTCAATGTATTACAGAAAAAAATCAGTCACTGAAATCCCCTCAAACGTTTCCAGAAAGTGCACTAGACCAAGGAGAATAAGTGTGCAAACTTTGAGCAAAATCCAATGGTTGATAAGGGAGTTATTCAAACAAATGAGTTATGGTTTCTGCAGCCCTAATGGCTGAATATGTAATTATATAACAGCAGCAAGAAGTAGTGGGATAGAGTGGATGCCCTAGTAGGGGAATACTCCTCTCAATGAGGCAAACCAACTTCAAGCAAGAAACCTTTCAAAAGATCAAAATTTGTGTTTCCCAAGGAAATGATTTTATATCTCCAATGCAAAAAAACATATGACTAGTGCCTTTACTATTGGGTTAATGGAGTCAAATAAGGAAAGAGCTAGAAAAGCTACCTCCTTGGGGGTGTAATCCCTTTTACTTCCCAAGGTAAGTTTCTCTAGCCAAGGTTTAAGTTAAGAGGGTGTATGCCCTTATACTTCTCTTAGCAAGCCCTTGTATAATCAAAGGGATGAAGCATAAAATGATGAATACTATGGTGGGCATGTATGCCCTTATAATTCCCACCTAGCTCATAGCACAACAATCCTTGACTTGAAAAATAAAGATAGCATAATAGTAAAATACCATACCAAGATTAAGAGAGATGCCAAGATAATCCATCATAAAAGCTAGAAAACATCATCCAAGGCTAGAGCCTCACTCCTCCATTAACCATTCATCAAGATATCCATAAACAAGTGCACAAGAGACAAATAGAGCCAAGTGCAGTGAAAATTTCAGACCAATTCCTCTCACAATAAGGGAGAGTTATGTTAAAAATGAGATCTTATGATCTCTATTTATACAAAATGTAGCTAACATAGTTTGTCTACATACTTTAGGGTAAAACACAAGATTAGGGGTTTAAAACCCTAATCTTTCCCCTTTTACAAAATAATATTAAACAATTTCTTTAAAATTTCACTTTTGCACAAATAAAAACCTTAATTTAGAAGGATTTCACCCCTTTAGGGGATGTTTTGGCATTAGGAGCAAGTCGTTGGTGTAGGAAGAGGGTGTCTAGGCTTTCCAAAGCCACATGTCAAGTATCCAAGTTACTTCATTCATTTTCAAAGCCCAATTCTCCACAAAACGTCCAAGTGCCAATGCATCAACCACACCACCAAACCCTTACCCCCCTAGGTGACGTCATGCCTCTAGAAGAGACGTTTGGCATGTGGGGGTTAGGTTATGTCATCCAAGTCATATTTAAGGCCTTCCAAATTCGATCTCTCTCATCCGACATGTGGGCCCTTGACATCCACCTGTGGGATTCAAACACCATGGAAGCACAATCTAGTCTTGTTCTCCCAAAACTGTCCACCAACTAGGTCCTACAAAGACAAATGAGCACGCCCTCCAAGGATATCAAGTCATAACATCATGATAAGTGAATCCAATCAATAAATGAACCATCTAATCATGTGTATCAAATATCACTATATCAAACAATTAACAGTTCAAAGACACTGTGCGACTTGTCAAGCTTGAATATGGGAGGGTTGACGAGGTGTCCTATTGGGTAGATCTATCTCTAGGTCAAGGAGAGTTTCCAGTATATCCCTCTCTAAGCCATGTAAAGTGGATGAAGTGGTTGGGGTCAAGACTCAATGGGCATAGGGCTCATGACACATAAGGGGTCATATTGTCTCATTCATGGGTGCCTTTGTAGAGGGTGTGTGGTACCTTCGTCCGCAATGCAATTTTTCTGAACCCATCAATTTACTTTTATATTTATTTCTTTATTTTATTTCAATATAGCATAAGGAGAGGTTGAAGGTCACTACCATGGGGTGGTGACCATGTTATGGCAATGTCACCCACAAACACCTAATGGAAATGAGAAGGTTGGCTCATGATGAGACCCCCTTTCTCTCAGTTATGCAACTGAGAGCCATTACCCTGGTTTGTTGACCAGATGATGGTAATGTCATACCACTAGATATTCATGGACGTGATAGATCGGCTAGTAATGAGACCTCTTATCCTTAAACTAACCTTTTAAGCATTCTTTATTATATTTTGGGTCCCCTTTACTCAAAGATAAGTGTTCTATTTCTTTCTTGGGTGATCCATGGGTGAAGCATCTGGAAGGTTTATACAAGGCTTTTATATTTTACCCAACATCAAACCCCCTGGGCCTTCATCCCCTTCTTCCCATAGAATGAGGGAAAACCCCTCCTTGGGTCAATACACCCTAAAATCCCAAGAGATAAGGAAATGGAGGGGAAAAATGATGGAAAGTGGAAATTATGGTCGGGAATAAACAGTAACACGGTACGATGGATCGTTAAGGGAGTTCCCAGTAGCAAACATATTCCCAAGTAAGACCACTTACTAAGGCACAATGTCAACCACCAAGATGAAGCAGGGAAAAAGGAATAATGTCCAAGCATATATCATGAATTATAGAGCAATCTAAGATACAACATAATCAAATGGCTTAAATATTGAAATGATGCTCACCATAATACTGACTTGTACCTCATGGAGCAAGGCCCACTACCTTCTAGAAGCTAGCTGGTGTGGTGGATTCCACTGCAAAACTAGACCATCTGTGGTGGTGAGTGGGATTTCCTTCTATGCAAAAGGGTATTTTTGATCATGTAGTCTCTCGGCACTCCATATCTGCAACCTGAGGGTCTCGAGACATGATCTCCTTAGTTATCCACAAAATGGGGATAACACACCACAAATGTAAGAAAATAGCTCCAAGAGAGGTAGCGCACTACTTCTTCCACCAATAGCCAAAGAAACCATAAAAAGAGCACAAGAGATAGAGATTTCCCAAAGAGGGCACAAATTTCAGCTAGGAGACTTCTCACAATGGGAGATTTATGATAAAAAATAAGATACAAATGATCTCTATTTATACAAATCCTCTAAAAGATAGTTTGTCCACATAATTTAGGGTAAAACACAATATAAGGGGTCAATAGACCTTATCTTGCCCCTTTACAAAAATATTATTATTTAATTCATACTTTTCACATAAAAGAAACCCTAAAGTGAGACGTCACCCTTTTAGGATTATATTTAGGAACTTTTGCAAGTCGTTGGAGTAGGAGATGAGTGTGCTAGGCCTCCAAAGGCCAAGTGTATTCAAGACAAACTTCTCTTGCATGATACAAGGATTCCTTCCTTCAAAACGTGCCAAGTGTCCTCAACCACCACCAAACCCTAGCCCTGATGTATTTCAATCCCTCAAAGGTGACGTTTTGGCCTCCTTAGGCAAATTGATATGGGTTAGGTTATGTCCTCCA
Source organism: Picea mariana (assembly GCA_032191745.1). Classification (NCBI taxonomy): domain Eukaryota; kingdom Viridiplantae; phylum Streptophyta; class Pinopsida; order Pinales; family Pinaceae; genus Picea; species Picea mariana. The sequence continues at coordinate 14,290 of JASDQU010033949.1, read as the reverse complement.
TGATTTCTTCTAGGCCTCCAATGGCATGTCTAGATTATTATTTAATGCGTTACTGATAACTTAACATGCATAGATATACAATATTTGATCAATCACACAGAATACATAGGGACATAGATTTTCATGAGGAAACCCATAAAGGGAGAAAACATCTTCTTCTTCGGATGTCAATCAAGCTCCAACCTTCATGTACATCATTGTATTTGAGCACCAACTCAAATATGAGGCTACAACCTCTGATAGCAAGCTGCAACTTGCAGAGAGCACCAACTCTCAGATTTCTCTAGCACCAACTAGATGGAAGCACCAACTCCTAGAATATCTTCTAGCACCAACTAGAATTTAGAGGACTACAATCCTCCCTAGCACCACCCTACCACCCTGATTGAATATTAAAAAAATTTACTTACTTTCTTTGTATCTGATATTGTCTATTACAGCTCCTTGTCTCATCTGCCTTCTTCAGTTATTATGCTTTGTTCTACTTCTGCATAGTTTTTCTTCTATGCTCTGCTCTTTTTCCTCCTACGCTCAACACTGCATCCTGTTCAGCTTCTCTTCTTCCTTTTTTTCTTTGTTTTGCCTCTGCATGCTCTTCACTATGCCATTGATATCCCCTTTAGGTTATGCACTCTGTCTCCTCCTACCCACATACATCACTATCGGAAAAACTTGTTATCTTCTTTGTTTTGCATGTCTTTCTCACGCCGAGTCCTCTCCCTGATCATCATTCGAACTCTTTGTCTTCTCTGGAGGTTATGCTGAATTTTTTCATCATCAATGGTCATTATCCAAATATTCTTTGGCTTCTTTGGCAGTCGCAACTCTTCGTCTTCCCTGTCAGTTATAGCCAGTCATTTTTGGCTTCTTTGGCTTCTAATCCCCTTCATTCACGTGACCATCAGCGATGACCATACACCTAACCAACAGAATCTTCGTAACTCGCAACTTAGGGAATCTTGGTATGAGACATCTCGATTCTCCCAACTCCTGATATCCAAACTGGAGCCTAGCGACGTGCTAGATCCTCCCTTAACCTTCACTGATGTGACCATGGTTGTGACCACGGGCCTAACTTCCGAGCGCTTCACTATCTCGGCCTAGCGAATGCTAGCTCCTTCTTTTGATATGACCTTGGGAGATGATATCACGTGACCACGTGATTGCAGGCATGGCCAAAGGTAGTTTGAGGGCAACCTGCTTTTCTCCCCGCAATTCACTATAGAGCTCCACGTATGCCTTTGGCGATACCATGGTTTTGATTGCGGCCCACTCAAGAAAAATTAAGACCCGAGCATCTTCTGGACCCACAATTGAGCATGACCATTGATCTCCAATCCCTTGGTGATGTCACTCGATCAGCGGTTGTTATCTTCCTTCCTTTCCTCCTTCCACGCGCGATCCCATATCTCCATGATTTGTCGACACGTATCTCCCTTACAAATCAAAGGCTATGGTTTATTTTGTGATCCGGGCTTCGGGAGTTTCAACTCTCAAACCTTTCTTTCCTTTGTACATCAATCTTCCGGAGTTAACAATCCAATGACATGTGTCCCTCTTGTATTAATGATTGATATCACCTTCGAGTCTTTGGACTACGGAGATTTCAAATCTCAACTTCTCATTTCTTCTTACTGGATATCTTCCGAAATGGAATATCTACTGACATATTTCCTCTTTAATCCAACGACTATCCTTATTTCTGGGAATTCTCCCTTCGTCATTCTCAGATTTCAGTTTCTCCTCGCTCGGCTTCCCTCTGAGAATTTTACCCGGAGCTTGTGATCTAGTGACACATGTCCTCTCATAGATCGACGGCTCCTAGATTCTTCGGTTGTTCGGGCTTCGACGATTTCAAACCTTTCTCCTTCACATTTTCCTGGAGTATTTCATCCCAAATGCATTATCTTCTGACACGTACCCCTCCTGGAAATCAACAGCTAGGGTCTTCTTCAAGTCTTCGGTGTTCAGGACTTCAGGACTTTATTCTAATCGTTGGTGGTAAAAATCCCGAAGTAAAACTCATGCAGTGATGTAACTTGCTTACGTCACTTGATGACATGGCACGACCTGAGTAGTTGTCGCGTGTCACTCAGATTCATGATTTGCATGTACCTGAAATGTCGATTCAAATTGACACTTTTCATTATCTGATTGCGCCATGTGTCCTTGCTGATGTAGTCTTGCTGACGTGGATATCCTCATGTGACACATATTCTTCTCCTAGATCTAATGGTTTTCCTAACTCTCGAAATGTATCTTAGATCGAAAACTAAGAGCGACTTCGGACCTTCATCCTTCGAGACTTCGGGACTTTTCGTTTCCTTTCCAACCACAAACTCCCAAAGTGATTCACTCCGGAGTTGTGGATCATGTGCCACCTCTCAGTCTTGACGATGGACAGTCCCTGCTTATTTCAGGACTTCGAGACTTTGACAATTCCGCTCTCCTATGCTCATCCAAAGGCTTAACCTTCGTGCATTTATCTTTGGATCCAACGACTGTTGATCCTTGGAGCTCAGATCCAACGGATCAGATCTATACTTCTCCTTTGCGATTCCTCCGATCACTGGGCATTGATCTAACGGTCATCTCATTTTCTCCAGATCCGATGGTCCTTATTCATTTCAGATTCCAGGCTTCGGGTAATTTAACTTTCAATATACCAATTATTTCGAAGTGAGATTCCCCGAACAGTAACCTCCTCGCAACTTTTGACCTGAACAAAATGTTTTTCATCGATCATGTTCTTATATCGATGGATCGATCTATCTACGGTGCTTCTCTTCTAGAATATCCTTTCCTTCCACTTAGAATGATCCAACAGTTGTCAGGTATTCGGGATTGGTGATCCAACAGCCATTGTTGTTATTCCTCCTAATCTTTCTCACCTTCTGCTCCACCTTCTGTTCTTACCATCAATGAAAAGAACACACTTCCTGTAAACATGCCAACGGTTTTATGCCCTAAACATAATGTATGAAGGAAAGAACATCAACCGGAAGATGAATTTGAGAACCCATCTCAAGAATATAAAGATGCAGAAAGGAGAAACAGTTCAAGACTATTTCTCTAGGGTTTCTCAATTCAAGGAATAGTTAGAGGCAATTGGAGACAACTTAGATGAATATGAACTCATAATGAAATCTCTTTGGTGGTCTCACAAGACCTTGGAATTCCTTCATCCAAACTATTTGTGAAAGAAAAGAGAAACTCCAATTTGACAGTTTATGGGAAGAATGTGTTCAAGAATAAGCAAGAGTGGCCAATCGAGAAGTCATCCTATTAAGAAATGAAGATCAAGCCCTAGCTTCTCATGATAAATGAGGAAAGAAGAAGTCTCATTTTCACAAGGAGGACCACTTTCATAAAGAATCTCACTCTCCAAAGAGATTTCAGAAATATCATAAGGGTCAAAGAAAGGAAAAGTATTTCTCTTCTTATCAATATCATCATTGCGATAAGATGGGACACATTGCTAAGAATTATCCTGCCAGAAGGGAAGAATTGAACAAGAGAAATAACAAAAGACATGATGCTCATGCAGTTGAAGATGATGAGCCACCCGAGAAGTTAACTAAAGAAGATATTCAAGATTATGTTTTGTGACACCTAGAGAAGATACTTGGCTCATAGATAGTGGTGCATCTAAGCACATGATAGGTCAGAAAGATATTCTCTCTAGCCTTATAGAAAAGGACTTCCCCCAGAAAGTTTCACTTGGAGATGATTATCAGTACCTTATCAAAGGAATGGGAGAATCCACATACAAAATTGGATTCAAAACTCCCAAAGAAATGTTCACCAGAAAGAAGCCAGAAGTAATCCATCGCAAAATATTTGGTTGTCTAGTATTTGTACACATTCCAAAAGAAAAGAGAACTAAGTCGGATTCTTTAGGAAAGAAGGGAATATTTGTTGGATAATGTGAGGTCTCTAAGGAATTTAGAATTTACATACCAAGTTACCATCATATTGAGATCAACAAAGATGTAACCTTTGATGAAGATGCAACAGTCAAAAGATCAAGGAAATGCCAACTTGAAGAAGTATATGAAGAAGAACCTGTCGCTCCCAGAGTTGCAGAACCCATGAAGGAAGTTGCGGTTACCCCTGATGATGAGATTCCAAAAGATCATGATATGATATAATCTCAAGAACCTCCTCAGATGACTATCTCTCACAAGAGAAAGCCAGCTTGGGCAAGGGAACTTATTCAAGATGCCATTGTCGGTGAGGGTTTTGAATCCTCTTTCATGCCCCAATGACACTTTGGCAAGCTTCCATCCCAAATCCTTTACCCCTAGCTTTCTTGGTGACTCCACTTGAAGGATGTTTCCCTTCCACCCTTGACGATCTCTACTCAAATCTCATCAAGCGACTCCAGCCTCCCAAAATCCACCTTCCCATGAGACTTTTCCTCTAGGAAGATTCAAGATTTTTAAGGTTTACCAAAGAAGGCCTCCTCTTAAACCTCTTGTTGTCAAAACTCTTTTCCAAGGTACCCTTCCCCTTACTCTGATGGCTCTCCCTTGGGAAAAATACCTCTACAAACCCTTGAACATGGCCACTATCCATGGATATCCCAATGCCATGCCAAAAGAGTCTTACAAATGGTTGTCAAAGTTATCAGGGAATAATGTGATCACGATCAACGATCATTTCTATGCCATGGGTCGAGATATGGAAAATTCAAAAGTAGAACATGAAGACATAGCAATGAGTTTGTTTTCCTCATCACTAATCGAAGATGCCCAAAGATGGTTCAGGGGCCTTCCTGATAACCACATGGAATCTTATGAATATTTCGCTAAGTTGTTCAAGAACAAATGGACAACAAAATGCTTGTAGCTCAATTCAATCAGATAAAGAAGAAAGAGAATGAGATCGTAAGTGAATTTGACGACATATTTGACAGATTGCACAACCAAATCCTAATGATATACCTTACATCAACTACAATGAAGGAAGTTTTGCATTTATGTGGGATAAGAGGAAGAGCAAGCCTAAATACGATCAGAAGGATAACAACTCTTGGCTTGGCCCTTAAATCATCAAGAAGAAGTCTGAGAAAGAGAAATACTACTTGACAGCCTTGGATGGGAGAAATATGCCATTACCAGTGGATGTGTCTCTTCTCCGACCCTACATTCAAGGTACTTGACTTGTTCAGGACCCAGGCCCCAGGTAAGTAAGTAGGTCATCTTGTTTTCTTGCATTTGCATCTTGATCGCTCATAGTATTTTAGCTGCATTTCATGTTTAATTTTTCTCTACTTGCATATCGCTTTCATCATATTACATATTTTGTTTGGAAAAATTTTATTTTCTACATTAGTTGTCACTTTTAGTTTTTGGTTTTTTTACGTATATGGACAAAGGGTGATATAGCCACCCTAGATTTTACGGTTTTATGTTTTAGCGTAGGAAAAGATCCGACCAAGAGATGTTTTGGTTCTCATGCACTCTACGATGAGTACATGTCCCCAAGTAGGAGCCAGATGTTATCCCCATTTCCTAGGAATTACTAAGGAGATTATGTCTCGAGGCCCTCGGGGGTTAGACATGGAGTACTGAGAGATAAATGGATGACAACATCCACTTGCACAGATAGAGGCCCACCCCACCACCATAGATCTCAGATTCATCACGATGGTATCTTCCACATCAGCTTACCTCCAAAAGACATTGGGTCTTGCTCCATGAGGTACAAGCCAGGTATTATGGTGAGCATCATTTCAATATTTGAGGCATTTGGGTGTGTTGCATTTAAAAATGCTTTTGATTATGTAACGTATGCTTGGAAGTTATGCTCTTTGCCATGTTTCACCTTGGTGATTGACATTGCGCCCTAGTAAGTAGTCACCCTTAGGGATGGGTTTTCTACTGGGATGTCCCCTTGACAAGTCATCGTGYCATCCCTAATCATACTTACCTCTTTCCACAATTCATCYCCTCGCCTCCTTATCTTTTGGGATTTTCGAGTGTATTGACCCAAAGAAGGGATTGTCCCTCATTTCATGGGAAGAAGGGGCTAAAGACCCAGCCAAAATGTAGCTGGAAAAAGATAAAATCCATATCATAACCATCCAAATGCGCACCCAAAGAGATCTTGAGAACAACGAAATGTCTCTCTTAAAAATTCAAAGACTTGCAAAAGCAAACACACACACACACACACATGTGCATGTCCCACTTGTTGAGGGATATACACAAGTGAATTACAAGCTAGACTTTACCCCCATGGAAATCTTTCTATCTTGATGAGTATACAAATTGTCAAGTAAATAAAAGTTTACAGTTTTCTGATCTAGGACCCGTTTTCCTACTCTAAAAATCCCCCAAAAGTGGCATGTAATAGTGGATTTTGGCCTATTTCATCATCCCCTTTCCAAACCCATTAGATTTTCTCCAATTCCTTCCCTGGGTATTTTCATGTCTTCATTTTTTACTCTCTCCAAAAATTTAAACTGAATCTGGATC
>JASDQU010033948.1:6281-19000 GCA_032191745.1 Picea mariana | reverse complement strand
AGAAGTGGAACCAATCATCTCCCTCAATGCTCTCACCGGCTTCTCTGCCCCCCAAACCCTCAAGCTAATCGGTTACATCAAGCACCGAAAGGTCATCATCTTGGTTGATAGTGGCAGCACCCACAATTTTATTCATCGCCGCATCACCCAAGAAACCCATTGCTACATCCATGCTGTCAATAATTTCCAAATCATGATTGCTAATGGTGGTTCTATGAAATGTGGCGGGCGTTGTGAAAATGTGCATCTCCAAATAGGTGACTACAACCTCAAATCCCATATGTTTGCTATTGACATGGGAGGTTGCGACATTGTGTTGGGTGCTGAATGGATAAGAACCTTGGGTCCCATTCTCATGGATTTTCAGAACTTAACCATGCAATTTGACCAAGGAAGCCAAAAACATAAATTTCAAGGCATCACTGCGGGTTCTCTTGAAATCATCAGTTCTCATCGCATGGAAAAATTGCTCAAAAAAGGTCATTCGGGTGTCATAGCCCAACTCCACGCCATACAAGCCACCGAGATCCCACCCGTGCCCCAAGACCTCCAAGCCCTCCTTTCTAGACATCAAACAGTCTTTTCCACTCCCAAAGGACTCCCTCCTTCCCGCGGTGTTCATGATCACTCCAATCCCCTTGTCCCAGGAAGCCTTCCCCCAAATATACATCAGGCATAGTATGCATAAAACATAGGCCAAAAGAAGTGGCAACCAGGTGGGTTGAAGTAGAAAGAACACCAAGAATCTTCCAAGGAGGGGAAGAAGAAGTGGAAAATGAGAAAGATAAGAATACAACAACCACTAAACATTAGAGAAAATATCCCAACAACCATTGCAAAAATTGCAACATTGATTTCCACACTGAGGAAAAATGTTGGAAACTACATCCATAGTTGAACCCAAAGAACCACAAGAAGGATGGAAAGAAAAAGAACCTTCTAGCCAAAGGTTCAAGCAATCAAGTTGAAAGTAGCTCAGATGTAGATGGAAAAAAAATTTGCACATATGTGTAGAAGGAGGTGAATCTCAATATCCTTCATCACCAAGAAGAGAAGGAGATGACCAAGCTCTTCCACATCAAGATTCAGGTCAAAAATACCAAGATAGATTCTTTTCTCGACTCTAGTTCATAGGATAATCTCATAGCAGCGGATCTGGTCAACAAGCTTGGGTTGGAGGTTCATGATCATCCTAGCCCCTATCCATTGGGTCGAGTAAACAAGGATGTAAATATAAAGGTAACAAAAAAATGTAAGATTAAATTTTGTGTAAGTGTTGATTTCATTGATGAAGTGGAATTAGACGTAGTACCCATTGATGTATGTGAAGTAGTGTTTGGAATCTCTTACATCTATATGAGGGATGAAATCTTCATGCAGAGAGCCAACCATTATTCACTGATCAAGGATGGGAAGTCCTACATCATTAATGCACATAAAGGAAAGTCAAACATCTCACTAGTAAGTGTCAACCAAGCAAAGAAGTTGATTAGTTCTAGTAAGAAATGTGTTTTTTCTTTTCTGAAGAGAAAATTAGTCTAATGATGAGTGAAGGAATCCCTATAGGGGTGTAATAAAGAGTAGAAACATAAATTGAAGGAGTTTCTACAATAATACAGAGGAGTTTTCAAGGAGCCTAAAGGGATACCACATAACAGGGAAGTGTAACATGAAACATAGTTATTGTCAGAATCCCCATTGTCGAATATTGGGTTGTATAGACAGTCCATTTTGGAAGCAAATGAAGTGAAGAAGCATTTGCAACAATTGTTGGAGAAGGGTGTTATTCGACCAAGTACCTCACCTTGTGGGTCACCCATCATAATTGTTCCCAAGAAGGATGAGACTTGGAGAATGTGTATCGATTATAGGGCATTGAACAATATTACAGTGAAGAATCGATACCCCCTACCAAGGATCAATGATCTGTTGGATCAGTTGAAGCATGCCAAGTATTTCACTAAGTTGGATTTGAAATTAGGATATCACCAGGTATGATTCAAGGAAGTATATACCTGGAAGACTACCTTCAAGACAAGGTGATAATTGTATGAGTGGTTGGTTATGCCAATTGGTTTATGCAACACACCAACTACATTCACAAGACTAATGAATCATGTTTTATGCCCTTATCTATATTCATTTGTTATTGTTTATTTGGATGATATGATGGTTTATAGTGCTACCTAGGAGGAGAACATGTTACATCTTATGCAAGTGTTAGAGACTCCGAAGACGCACCAACTGTTGTCCAATCTCAAGAAATGTGATTTTGCTCAACATTCATTGGTGTATTTGGAGTATGTGATTGGTAGAGGGGAGCTCAATATAGATCTCGCAAAGATGGAGACCATCATGAAATGGCCAGTTCTTATAAATTTCACTGAAGTTAGAAGTTTTTTGGGGGAAATACAATATTTGTGGAAGTTCATAGCTTCATTTTCAGCAGTAGTTGTACCACTCTACGCCATAAAAACTAGTGGTGAGAGTTTCTAGTGAGGGAAGAATTAGTAGAAAGAATTTTATGAGATGAAAAGAAATATTTGTCAAGCACCAGTGCTCGCACTACCAAACTTGCAAAATCCCTTTGAAGTGGAGACATATGCAAGTGGGTATGTCATGGGAGCAGTATTGATGAAAGGAGGAAGGCACGTATGCTATCATTCTAAAGTATTTAATGGGGTGGTTCTCAAATACCCTACCTACAACAAGGAGCTCTATGCCTTGGTACAAGGTGTCAAAAAGTGGAATAAATATCTGATGGGAAAGGAAATCATTATCCACACAGATCACCATCCATGACAATATTTGCAGGCCCAAAGTAAGCTACAACAAAGTGGGCATTACAAGTGGATGGAGTTTTTAAAATAATTTAATTTATTCATAAAGTATAAGAAGGGTAGCATAAATAAGTTGGCAGGCATGATTTCATGACCACCCACATCCAATATTGTATCTATGGTAACTCTAATGCATATGGATATTTTTACCCATGATGCATACAAAGAGACATGCACAAAAGACAAGGACTTCAAGGAGGTGTTTCAACAATTATAGGGCCAAGTTCATAAAGAAGAAGGTGACGGAAAGGCTGAATTTCATTTCTAGAATGATTTAATCTACAAGCTTGAAAAGCTTTGTGTCCCTAAAGATGAACAACTGCATCTTATCAAAGAGGCTCAAACCTCCAAGGTCGCAGGACATTTTGGTGTTGGTAAGACAATTTCCAATTTACAAAAGTATGTGTATTGTCCCAGAATGAAAGAAGCTATAGCACGGTATATTAGAGGATGTATACTTTGTTGTACTAGCACGCTCGATAATAGGAAGAAATATCTATGCCATCTATTACATGTACCTACTGGACCTTGGGAAATCATTTCCATTTATTTTGTGGGAATTTTACCAACCAAACGTAAGGGACATGACTATTTATTTGTGGTAGTTGACAGGTTCAACAAAATTTTCATTCTCATGCCTTGTGAAAATACCATCAAGGGATAGGAAGTAGCAAAATTGTTCTTTGAATAGGTATGGGTGCACTTTGAGAGCATTATATCAGAAAGGGATACCATACTTCTCAGTGTATTTTGGACTACAATGTGGGAGAAGATGTACACTAAGTTGAATATGTCTACAATATTCCACCCATAGACAGATGGGAAGACATAGGTAGTCAACAAGAATTTGGTGCAACTTTTGAGGGGTTACAATTAGAAGCATCTGAAGACCTAGGATGAAAATTTGATCTATATACAACACGCTTATAATAGAGCATTTCACACTTATATTGGTAAGTCACTTTTTGAAACTTGCTTTGGGTATTTTCCACCTTCACCCTTAGATGTTGTATATGGAAAACAAGGAGGAGTGAGGGAGGACCTCATGAGAGATGCATTAAAAGAAGAAAAATTGTTGAGAAGATTAGGAATATCCATTTGTGAGTACATGAGACATTGAAGAAGTCACATGAAAATTAAAAGGCTACGAATAACCAACACAAAACATAGAGAACATTTAGAGTAGGAGACAAATTATGGTTACAATTGAATAAGGAAAGACTATAGGGTCTTGGTAAGAATATCAAGGCTCTACGATATGGTCCTTTTGAGGTATTGATGGAAAAGGTGGGAGATAACATCTATAGACTCAGTATGCCCCCATACATTCACATTTACTCAATAGTGAATGTGGAGAATCTCAAACTCTATGAGACTTCCATGTTGGATGAGGAGGAGGAGAAGTTCCTACCTTCAATAGAGGACGTACCACCAAATGCTCAGGCAGAGTTGGCAAATGACACAGTTTTGTAGAAGCAGTCTACAGCTACAAGACATGGGCAACATGACCTTTGACATATTGGTTTGAAAGGACAACTTCCAGGAAAATAAATGTGGTACTCAAGGGAGAAGGAAGAGGAAAATTTTTCTCATCTCATTCAGTAAATATTTTGGGGACCAAAATCCTCCCTAAATGGGGAGTTATGATCCAGATTAGATCATTATAATATTTATCATCTATATCGATCCTTTGAAAGTGGAAAAAATTGGAGGAATCAACTTGCAGGGCCATTTTAGTGGTAGGTCTGAGTTTGGAAAATTGGGGTTCAAAACATTTCGGGGCCATTTGAGGCATCAAATGACATTTTTTTGGGTTTAAACTTACCTATCATGGCTAGGACTTGTGACACTATTCTACACATTGAGACCTTTCCAACGGTGCAAAAATCATGTTAATAGGAGTTTGTATGCAAATGTTATGCCTCCCTCAAGTTGACCTATCATGTTGACGACCATATATCCAAGAGGATTTAAAAGGCCAAAACTCCAAAGTCCTCATATCTTAAAAAAAATGGCACGAAGTCGAAGAGCTCATCGAGAGATTTCCAATGATGCAAACGACAACTCAAACAGAGTCTGAATGAATAAGATATGGCCAGTCAAATTTTTGGTCAACCTATTCAAAGTCAACATGATGACATCAACATCTGTATAGATGATGTCAACATCCAACCATGCATAGGTGATGTCAGCATGTCGACGCAGCAACATGATAGGTTATTGCATGACATGTTGATTTGGCGTTTTTGGGTGGCCAAATGGGCCAATTGGAAGGTGACATGTGTCACCCCTAGGAAACACTACGTGGCACCACCCAGGGGATGCCACATGTCTACTAATCAGATGACACACATGCAACTGACTGTACATAGGTGGAAAATGATAGGGCATCGCATGGTAGCCTTAAATCGCCCAATGAGGGCCTCCATCCAAATTTTTAAGAAAAATATATTAGGTCACCTGACCGACCAACACTAGACCGGTTGGCAGCCACATCCCAACAAAATCCGGTCAAATGTGGATACCGTGCACCAATAATATGAAAGAGTTTGGTGAGAAGTTTCTACGATTCAAAACTGTGTAAAAAAAATTATACGGTCAACATAATTGTAAAACTATATTAAAGTTTCAATTTTTATATATATCCAGAGGTTGCAACCAATAACCCAAAATGGCGTCTGAGGGGTTTGACCCTTAGACCTCCCCCAACCAAATGTTAATTTATACTACCGCCAACCAACTGGTCTAACAATATTTTTTTGTAATGTCTGCTTGCGGGTTTCAATTTAAACCAAGTCTATTGCCAGGCAAAGGGAGGAGGTCGCTCCCAATCTGTATAATGACACACAATTTTATGCAGGTGCAGGCATTTATTGCATGCTTCAGTGAGACACATTACAAGACGAAGAGCCTAGGAGGGGCTTGGGATGAGCACTGACAAAATTTGACCTATGAATAGTCATTTTTGCACAATTCCTCGCAACGAGTCCACTGGTGCAGTCATATTTTTCATTCGGGTAGTGGATCTTTATGCCATTTTTCAGTTTTGAGGTATAGCCATGTATTTATGTCAATTTTTGTTGAGATAATACAAAGTACTCTCCACTTCGAAGTGGGCCCAGAGACATAGTCGATTGTTGGGACAAATTCTGTTATCAAGCTTTGTGTTATTTCCATCTTTCTCATCATTTTTTCATAGTTGTGCCTTCTTTATTTATGTTGCACATAAGATTTATTTATGCTCTTTAATTCAATTCGTGTAATGATCATCGAATAAAATATCTCAGATCATGTTGGTATTCGAGCGGTGTTCTTTGACTTGAATTGCAAGTGTGAATGTTTACTAGGACCAAGCTCAAAGCAGATGAAGGAAAAATTAAGACTTTCAACCCAGAGATTGGACGTGCAACTCGAAGAAGGAAAATGGAGGATGAAGAACTTTGTGTAGAGAAGGATAAGGCTTTACACATAGATTTCTGTCGGATATCAGGCATGGTAGAAAAATTATTTGTATATTACGAGAAGAGAGTGGAAAAGAATGAGAAGAAGAAGAAATATAAAGAAGAGAATAATGCATCATTGAACCAGGAAAATCTAGAAGACCCTCCCGAGACTCCCTCTCCATATTCAAGTTCAATCTCTTCTTTCTCTTCCTCTCATTCTCATCATTCTAATTTTCATCAGAATGCTTCAAAAAATCCATTATTGAAATTAGATGTCAAATTTAATTTGCCCATGTTTAATGGAGAAGCAAACACAAATAAGATAAATAATTAGATCATATAGATCAAATTTTACTGCCATGTACAGTAGATCGAAGATGAAGAGGCAAAGATCTAATTGGCTTCTCTTCGGTTGGAAGGCACAACCCTTGTATGGTGGGAGAGAAAACTTCATAAAGGTAGAAAACATAATGGTAAACTCATTTTTTTATGGTCTGAATTTACATATGCATTGAAAAAGAAATGTTATCCATTGGGTCATGTTCAAAAGGCCATGATGGAATGGAAAAATTTAAGACAGGGTAAAGGTCAGAGTGTTCAGAGTTTCACAGAGGAGTTTAGAAAAAAGACACTTGCATTGAATGTTCCTTTATATTCTCCATAAAATTTGATGAAATATATTGGTGCACTTCATAGTTACATTCATCATACATTTTTGTTGTTTAATCCCACAAACTTAGACGAGGTGTGTGTGCAATAAAATCACGTTGAAAGTAGGGGAAAGAATGTACATGAAGACCACACAAAGAATCCTTCCAAGTTGCAAAACAAAAAGGTCAAAGGAAAAATAAAGGACAAGAAGACAATGATAACAAAGAAAGAGGAAGGAAACCCCTCTTACATGCATTGCAAGAAAGATGGGCATGATGATGAGCACTGCTGAAAGTTACATCCAGATCTTAAGCCTAAGAGATTTGGTGGAAAAGGGAAGCTGGAAATTGTTTCTAGAGTGCAACAAGACCTTGGTTATGATTCATGTGATGAAATGAGGATTAAAACGATTGGGGTACAAGGTAATAATTCCTTCCATGCTAGTTCAAGTTCTACAAGTAAAACTCAGGGTAATGAAAGAAGAAGAAGTCAATTGTTTCGTATAATATTTGTATATAAACACCCAGAAAATATACTCTATTTGATATGAGTTCTCAAGTTAACTTAATCGCATAAACCATTGTTAAATAGTTGGGCTTAAAAACACAACCTCATCCTAAACCTTACCCTCTTGTTTGGGTGTGCGACAATGCAAAACTAAATGTCACCAAGCAGTGTAGAGTTAGATTTTCCATTGCTTCAAAGTTGATAGATGAGGTTGATTTGGATGTTGTCCCACTTGATATACGTGGCATAGTTTTGGGAATCCCCTACCTTTATGATAGAAATGCATTCTTCATCCTAAATGAGAACAAATACCATCTCACAAAATATGGAGTGGAATACAATATTAGAGCATACAATATGAAAGTCGATTCAACCATTGTTAGTGCACGACAAATGAAAAGACTCATCAACACTTAAAAGAGATATGTGTTCATGTGAGAGAAAAATATGTTGAGACATCTAATGCTTTCCAAGGATGTGATCCCTCACATCAAGATGAAATGATTGATGTTATATCTAACTATGATGAGATCTTTCAAGAACCAGGTTGATTGCCTCCCAAGAGGGAGATTCAGCATGAGATTCCTCTTTAATAAGATGTCCCTCTTCCAAATGTGGGCATGTACAGGATGTCATCGATGGAAATGGAAGATATCAAGAAACATGTGCAGGATTTGTTGGACCAAGGAGTCACTGGGCCTAGTTCATCTCTGTGTGGTTCTCCAATTTGCCAAAGAAAGATGGCACATGGAGAATGTGTGTTGATTATTGGGATCTCAACAAAATAACGGTGAAAAACCGATACCCCCTTCCTTGTATAGATGATTTTCTTGATCAATTAAAGAATCTTGTTTATTTCACTAAGTTGGATTTGCATAGTGGATACCATTAGATCAGGCTTGCCAAAAATGATGTGTGGAAGACTTATTTCAAAACCAAGCAGGGTTTATTTGAGTGGTTAGTGATGCCTTTTGGGATTTTCAATGCCCCAACAAATTTCATGCATGAAATGAATGATGTACTTCGACCATTCTTACATGACTTTGTAGTTGTGTACTTACATGACATTCTTGTTTTTATTAGAACTTGGGAAGACCATGTAAGGCATCTAAAGAAAGTGTTGGACACTTTGCAAAGGGAAATATGTATGTAAAATTGTCCAAATGTGAATTTGGAAAAACATCTTTAGTATACTTGGGTCATATCGTAGGAGGAGGATAATTGAAAATTGAGCCTTCCAAAGTTGATGTAATTGTAAATTGGACTAAGCCTACCATTGTAACAAAAGTGAAAAGATTCTTGGGTGTAGTTCAGTATTGGAGAAGATTCATAGCTAACTTCTCATACATTGCATCCTCTTTGCATGCCTTGACCAGTGTGGAGCAAGCCTTTCAGTGGGGAGGAAGGAAACATAAATATTTCGACACTTTGAAAGAGAAGATAAGCAAAATAACAATATTAGCCTTTCCAGACCTACAACAGGCATTCAAGATTGAGACAGATGCCGATGGATATGCCATAGGTGTAGTATTGATGCAACATCATAAGCTTATTTTTTATCACTCTAAAACCTTTTCTCAAGTTGTTGTTAATTATCCCACATATGACAAATAGTTGTACACATTGGTTCAAAGTGTCAAGAAATGGAAGCACTACTTATTAGGTAAGGAGACTATCATACATGCAAACCACCATCCCTTACAGTACCTCCAGTCACAAACCAAGCTACAACAAGCTCGTCATTTCATATGGACGGGTTTCCTTCAACAGTTCCACTTGGTAATCAAGCATAAGAATGGTACAAGTAACAAAGTAGCATTTATGCTTTCTAGGCCTCCTATTTTTGCATCTATTATTTTGAAAAATGCTTCTTTATCTCATGATAGCTATGTTGAACAATATGCTACTGATGGATATTTTAAAGATGGTTATGAGAATCTAACCCATGGTGCATAGGTGGAGAACTATCATCTGCAAGGCAAGTTACTCTACCATTTTGGCAAGCTATGTATTCCTACAAGTGAAAGAGTCCATGTAATTCAAGAAGCTCACACTTGTCTTGTGATTGGGCATTTTGGGGTAGAAAAAACTATGGCTCATCTGTAGAGGTTTTTTTATTTCCCTCGGATGAAAGAAATTGTAACTAAGTATGTAAAGGGGTGTGTGTTGTGCTCAACTTGTAAGCCCACTAATATAAAATTGAGGCTTTACACACCACTCCTTGTTCCTTCTCATCCTTGGGAGAGTATCTCCATGGATTTTGTAGGGGCATTTCCCATGTCAAAAAGGGGTGCTCATGACTACTTGTATGTAGTAGTGGATAGGTTTAGCAAGATGTGTGTCTTGATGCCATGTAAAAAGAAGATCTCTGCTCAGAAAACTACTCATTTTTTCTTTCAGCATGTATGGGTCCACTTTGGACTACCCACATGCATTATCTCATATCGAGACACTTGATTCCTTGGAGAGTTTTGGACAAGCTTGTGGACAATGATGGACACCAAGCTGAAGAGGAGTATTGATTTCCATCGATAGACTGATGGACAAACAAAGGTTGTTAACAAAACAATGGTTCATTTTCTCTAAGGTTAATGTAACAAACATCCCAAGTTGTGGGACGATTAGATATAGTATGTGAAACATGCATATAATCGAGCCTTGCACTCTTCCATGCAAAGTTCTCCATTTGAGACATGTTTTGAGTATCTACCTAAGACTCCCTTGGACTTGAAATTTGGAAAACATGTCTACTCAAGTGAACAAAGAGATGAAGGCAGAGCCTGTAAGTTCATTCAGAGGATTTAGCAGGCACACCAGATGATTCAACAACTGTTGGAAAAGAGTTAAGCACAGTACAAAGCTCACCATGACAAGCACATAGTTTATCACTAGTTTCAAATAGGAGATCAAGTGTGGCTCCACATCAACAAAGATAGGTTGAATGGTGGAAGAAAGAAGCTTAAGCCCATCAAATACGAACCCTTCACCATCTTTGAGAATATTGGTAAAATGATTTATCCTTCGATATACCACCGTACATGGAGATATACTCAGTTGTAAATATAGAGAACCTAAAACTTTATGATCCTCCAATGATCATGCATCAAAGGGAGAGTTTTTAAGTACCTGCAATGGACGAGTTTTATCCTGAGTACTTGGACAAGTTAAAGGAATATATTATCTTGGACAAAAGGACGAGGACTTCATGTAGAGGTGACGTTGAATATCTTTGAGTGGGCCTTAAGTGAAAACATCCAAGTAAAGCATGGTGGATCGAGAAGGAGAAAGTGAAGGATCAATTCCCTCACATATCTATTGATTGATAAGGCTTTTGGATTCCCAAAATATTCTTAAAGGGGAGGAATAATCTAGGAAGATCTAAAAGGCCAAAAAATCAAAGTGCTCAAATCTCAGCAAAAACGACACCAAGTCGAAGATCTTGTCGAGAGATTTCCAACGATGAAAATGACACCTCAAACAGAATTTGAATGAAGAATATATGGCCAGTCAAACTAGTCAAAGTCAACATGCTAACATCAACATTCATACAAAGGACGTCAGTTTCCAACCATGTAGAGGTGATGTCAGCATGCCGATGTGGTAGCACGAGAGGTTGCCACATGGCATGCTGATTTGAAATTTTTGGGTGGCCAAATCAACCAATTGGAAGGTGACACGTGTCACCCCCAAGCGGCGCCACATGGCACCACTCAGGGGCCACCACATGGCCTTCTGATCGGACAACACACAGGAAGATAATTGGACACAGGTGGAAAAGGAAAGGGGGCCATGTGTCCCAATCACAGGGCACCATGTGGCAGCCCCGAAATGCCTAATGAGGGCCTGAATCCAAATTTTCAAAAAAAAAATATTGGGCCACGAGACCGGCCGACAACCATATCCCAACAAAATTTAGTCTGATCCGGATACCATGTACTAGTCATATCAAAGTGTTTGGTGGGAAGTTTCTATGGTTCAAAACCGTGTAAAAAAATTATACAGTCAACATAGTTTGTAAAACTATATTAAAATTTCGATTTTATATATATCCAGAGGTTGCAACCAATAACCCAAAAAAGGGGGCCGAGGGGTTTGACCCCCAAACCACCCCCAAACAAATTCTAATTTATACTACCGCCATCCAACCAGGCTAACGACCTTTTTTTGTAATGTCCACTTGCGGGTTTCAATTTAAACCAAGTTTATTGCTAGGAAAAGGGAGGAGACATGATGACAACACACATTTTTATGCAAGTACATGCATTTATTGTAGGATGTAGTGGAACACAATATGAGGTGAATATCCCAAGAGGGGCCCGAGATTAGCAGTGACAAAATTTGACATGTGAATAGTCATTTTTGCACGATTTCTCGCCAGAAGTCCACTGGTGTAGTCAAAGTTTGCATCTGGGTAGTGAATCTTCATACTATTTTCAATTTTGAGGTATATCCATGTATTTATGCCAATTTTTGCCGAGATAATATAAAGGCGTATCCACTTTGAAGTGGGCCTAGAGATGTAGTCCATTGTTGTGATGAAATTTGTTATCAAGCTTTGTGTTATTGTCATCTTTCTCATAATTTCTTCATAGTTGTGCCTTCTTTATTTATTTTGCACATAAGATTTATTTATGATTGTTAATGAAATTCATGTAATGGTCATTGAATAAAATATCTCGGATCAACCATGGTATGGGAGGATTCCACATCATCCCACATTACTCATCCATATGGGGCTAGCCACGTGAGGAATTTAAAGAAGATTCTAGAAGGTCCAAAAACCTACCACAATTGAGGGTTGAGAAAGTAAAAAGCCTACCCCTAGATGGTTATTGGGTTATGTTAAATACTGGGCCACTAGGAGGAGAAGGGTTTCCATTATTTTGCATTGTATATTGTTCCATAGATGAGAAAAACATCTAAGAGTGGTATTCTGTGAGCAAAGCAAAGGAGGGGAGATTTTGTAGAAGCCATGCAGGCCACAGATAGAGAGTGCCTCTTTCTTCATACTTGTGTCATTTCTATACCAGAGAAAAGAGAGAAAACAAGCCTCACCTTGTAGATGGGTTTTCTCCCGTATTGGGTTTCCCAGGTCATATATTGTGTTTATTTGTGGATGGTGTGATTGGTTTTTACTGTTCTCTATTTTCCGCATTTTATATATTTCATGCATATGAAGAAAATCAATAAACTAAATATTCTGGGAATCTAAAGGAATTTAACCTTCATAGGTAGATTTTGGTTTTATTTATCAAATCTGTTGTGATGAACTGTTCCA
>JASDQU010033945.1:0-21957 GCA_032191745.1 Picea mariana | reverse complement strand
GGGTGTTTTTAAGACTACAACCATACAAACATATGTCCCTCAAGCAAGCCAAGAAGGATAATAAATTATCACCAAAGTATTATGGCCCTTATAAGGTATTGCAAAAGATTGATAGTATGGAATACAAATTGGAGTTGCCTGCATCTTCACGAGTACACCCAGTTTTCCATGTTTCATGCTTAAAAAAGGTTATATGCGACAATATTCCAGTTCAAACCATATTGCCAGAACTTGATGAGGAAGGAAAAAACATATTGGATCCTGAAGCCATCACTAACACAAGAATTCACCAGCTGAGGAATACATCCATTTCAGAGTATTTCATTAAATGGAGGAAACTACCGGCTAAAGATTCCAGGTCTCCTTTCACACGGGGATCCTGGTCCAAATCCCGCCAAAGGAAAGGCTAGTGGCTCTCCTTTGCCTGCGAGCTGTGAGTATCCGATCGCTGGCAGGCGGAATTGGTGACAATAGCTTAAGCTTACACACGCCCTTTCCTATCCAACAACCAATAGCTCCTCTATTCTAAAACCAAAAAGAAGTAAAAGGGCTACTCCTCAACCGAGGGGGCTATGGCAGTGGAGTGAGTTGATCCATTTGGGAAGATGAGTCTTTTATACAGAAGCATCTGGAGTTACTCAAGCATTGCGGACAACACTTGTCTCAAGGGGAGGGGCATGTTAAGCCCTAATATTGTCTCATTNCTCGGCTTTATTCCATTAGTTGTAATTATACCTTCTAGTCTCCTATATATACCAAGGAGACATTTTCATTTGGAATCATCTTGTACTTGAACATTTAAGTGGGGTAAAAGAAAGTTTTCCCCTTAAAGAGGCTTATTATCTGAAATTATCTCTTTTTCAAGGCATTGAGTACTTTTTCTGAGGTTTTGCTATGCTATATTGATATTTGGTTCTTAACAGAAGTGGACGTTTTAGAATGCATAGTTTGAGGTGGATTTATTTTAATGTAAATGGGAATATGAATGTACCTAGTTAGGCATGCATACCCTGGTTTTGAAATGTCATCAGAAAAGTTTAGATGACCTACCTGATAGGGGGAGCATCTGATATTTCTAGATACCTTGTCTTTAACAGACGTTTGGTCAGTTTTTGTCATGGGGGGAAGTTGGGTCAAGAGTCATGGTTCCGAGCACCTATGCTTTGGTAGCTCATGTTTTTTATATCCCATTGATTTCATACTCTGTTGAAATCATCCTTGAGGTGAGAGGTGAAGGCTCACTTGGCTGGCTTGGCCATTCTTTGGTCAACAGAACAAAGTTTTATATGTCTATTAATTATGGTGATGAAACTAAGGGATCAATATTGGGGGATCCTACTATCCAAAAGCCATCAGTGACAGAGATATATACCAAATATATACCATGATAAGTTTTTCAAGATCGCAAAGGGAGATTTGTTTGCAAACCCAGGGAATCATTGCATGGACTAAACTAATCAGGAATTAGTACAAGATGTTTGATTCCTTCATGATCAGACAAGTTCTTAAGAAGTAAGTACGATTGTTGGCATAGGGGCAGACCCAGGGTTCAATGCTTCAACAACGCACCAACAAAACCTAACTACCAGCCCTTTCGGCAACACCTACAAAGCATATGAAATCTCACCCGAGATAGAGGCAAGGGGAGTTGCAGGAGTCAAGTGTCTACAACCTAGCTGAGACATAGATATGTGATCACAATACTGAACAGAGAACTTAGCAACTAACATTCATTAGTCTTCTAACCCTTATTCACATTGCAGGTCAAACCCTTGTTACAGAGAAGCACAATATTACTCAAGATCTAAGCATATCTAATCATTATCACATAGCATCATAGTAGATATAGAAATCATTCATATATAAAGAACTAAGAATCAATGGATTAAGCAATTAAATACATAAACAACATAGCACAAACAACATCGACATAGGATATACTTGGTTCACCCCAATGTGGGGCTACATCCACCAACTCTTCTTCTTCTTTATTAGTCTTCTCAATCTCCTTACCAACCCCAAGATACAAATCCAACTCTTCATAGGATATGAGATCTACATGCACCTCGCCAGATCCTCCTTCCCCGAGTTAGATCAAAGCACAAAGCCTTTATACAGTATGTGTAGAAAGCACTTATAAAATGCCTGCACTTAGCTCTGCAAGCCTTAACATATTCATGCACTAAGCCAAATACCTCTTAGGCTTTGCACATAGTTAACCGGAACTACAATCAAATAGACCGAACTACTCTTACATCGCTTGGATTACTTATTTATACATTAAAAAAGGGGCATAAACATGGGTAAGACCCATGGGCCGACATCCCATACCCATTACATAAACCCTAAAACCCAAAAATCACACAAAAAGGGAAATATCCCACGATATCCACTTCGCCTGGGCACTCCATCCTCGATCACCCTGTCGAAGTCCCAAAAATGGTCAAACACAACCAACGTTCTCCTAAAACTTAGTCGAGGAACAACAGGCCCCCAACACTCACCTATGACTCATCCTAATTCACTCTGATCTGGGAAACATTGGTTTGAAGGCCTTGAGCTTGGCTCGAGCTGCCTCAACTTGCTACTTCACCAGAGCCTCCTACTCGGTGAAATACTAAGTGACTTGCTCGGTGACAGGACCTTCTAGGCGTTGTTCCACTGTGGTGACCAATTGTGATCCTTGTCCCTATATCTATTCAAAGAGGGTGCAGGCTTCGTCCTTCATCGACTGGAGTCATTGTGTCACCTCCATCACTCTGCTCTGGATAGCAGTGACCTTCTATTGAACTACAGGTTTCTCCTGCGATCTCTTCATATTTTCAATGGTCGTAAGTTGCTTCAACTATGCTTGCACTGTCGACACCTGCTTCTTCGCCTCCTGGAGCTGTGCCTCCAATATCCTCAACTCCGGGTTTTCACACTTCAGTTACTTAGTTTCTTGCATTTATGAGGCCAATGCCTTGATTCTTTCGACTACGCTCCTAGCAATTTCTTCCCTTTGATCTCTCACTTCCTGCGGAGTGCTCGACACTGCTTGGAGTTCCAACTCTGCTACTCTTCCGTGAAGCTGCTAAAAGGCTTTAGCGAGCTTCCCCACTTCACTTTCAGCTGTCTCTTCTTCCATCTAAGCCAATCCTAGCACAGAGCGAAGTGCTCTAGTTATTGCTTCTCTAACCCCAATCTGCTCAGTGAGTAACTATTCTTTTTCTTTCTAGATCTGCTCTCTATCCTCTTCAAACATATCTCTAAGGTCATCTTTCTTTTGCTGCACAACCTGACGTTTCTCTAGGGATTCCTCCTTTGCTTGCTTCAAGGCCTCTGTGGCTTGTTCTTTTTCTTCTTGTACACGTCGAAGGTGAGCCTGTGTCACATTTTCTATTCTTTGTAGCTAGGTGGGCTCACCCCCCAACTCTAAAAATTTTGATGATGACGACACAGTAGACACTGCGTGACTCGAATAGAAATCTTGTTGTACCCCCTTCAGCTCCACCTCAATTCTGTCATACATTGTCTCCTGTTTTTCATTGTTTCGCTAAAAAATATCCTCTGAAGCATCTGCTACAACTATGATGATGAGGTCAATATCATCCACTATGATCACATTCTATGACTGAGGCTTATTGGCTCGTGACTTCTTTTGCGTTGGGGGTTTCTTTGGAGAGACCTTCCTTTTCTTTGACGTCTCGGCCTCTATAAGGGGATCCTTCAGTGATGTCACTTTTCCCTCTTCTTTCCTGTCTTCTTCCCCTCCCTCTTCTTGATTTACTTCGTCACCTCCTCCTCCTCCAAGTGAGTCAGGCGTAGTTTCCTCTGATGTGATCTTTATCTCCTACACTTATTTCTTATTTTTCTTCTTCTTAGCGTTGCGCATTCCATCACGCTCATTCCTAGTGACCAAAGGACTTCTGATGAGGTCAGGGTCAGAGAGTTTTGCATATCCAACTGGTACAAGGAATTATGTAGGCCATTCCTTGGTTATCTCCTACATATCTTCCTCAGTCAACTTATAATATGATTGCAACTCCTCCTTTCTTTTGTCCCTGCACGCGATGATATATATGAAGTTTCAGACTACACGAAAATTCACGAGTTTCCTGAACCTATGGAGTGTATTCAGTGTCATATGGGGGAATGACTCAATGGCCAACATGAGTTGTAAGTAGTAACTGTGGAAGATAGCATTCGACTACTACGGCTTCGCCATATCACTTGAATACCACAAGGTGGTGAACCTCACGAAAAATGGTTCAGATGGCTCGACTTCAGGGAATTTCACTACCTCTGGCATCTTCCAAGCGACAAATGCTATGAATATAAGTAACCAACTAAAGTGGAATTTATAGCCTTGGTCCTGCACTTCGTGAAAGTCCTTCTCCAACTCATTGACGAGGTAGCTTGCCCAGTTCATTTGCATCCCTTCAACGCACTTCCCTGCAAGGTCGACGACAAACCCTGTGACTTGCGTTGGTATGTTCTTCCTGGTGTCCTTACCAACGATCAACTGACAATCTAGGCACACCGCACCATCTTTGATGGAGGCTACCTTGTAGCCTCGCTTATGCTTCTCCACATCTCCATATGTCTCCTTTATTTGCTGCGCCAGGGTGCGATCTGCAGCCTTCCATGGATAGAACTAGTGAGGGTATGGTCCCTGCACACTCAATCCAGTGATTATGTAGATCAACGTTGGATCCATAGTCACACGTATATCCAACTAGAGATAACCTCCATGGTAGCATGACAGGAGGAGCTTAACGCATGCATTAACCTCATGATGTTAGTCGAAGTGGGGTATCTTCATAACATTAAGGATGGTGGACCTCACAATCTCCTTGATCCATGGCTAGGGGACTATCTCCAGCTTCTTCCTCATTGTCTTTGTCAAGTACCTATGTAGTGTAAGAATCGCATAATTATTTTTGTCTCCCAAGTTAAATTCGATGATCTTAAGATCAAGGATCAATCCTAGTTGTGGTCCTACTGCGCGTACCTCCTTCGGGAGGTATGTAGTGATGAGTGTGTATTCAAAATCTCTTGGGATGTTTTCATGACTAATCGCACCAGCTAGAGGTGGGATGTAGTTAGGAAAGATCGACAGGATGAGCTTCGCATTCACCAGGTCATCATGGTGCTTGCTTCTCTTCTCCGTCACGGTTCGAGGTGGTCCAGATTGACTGGATCGATGTGCAGTCAAGGGAGATTCTTACAATACAGCCATCGAAAAGGCCTATACTCCTGCAGACATGACCTTCTCAGCCATAAGGTCTATTAAGATATCCTCAATTGACTTCTCTACTCCACTACATTTTCTTGACATACACGCTCGTGGTCAGTTATCTCGGGTAGGCGAACGGGTGCTCAAGGTAAGAAAAATGGGTGGCGAGGTCTCAAAAGCACAACGTGATAGAAATTAGTTCTCTGTTAGCTCAGATAATTACAATTTGCAAAAGTGTCCCTAGTGAGGCATTTGATGGATTAAATAAACAACATCATAACAGATTCCTCCAACGGGTTGAAATTCCTTAATCAATATCGTTCCATCCATTATGGCGTGGTCCCAATGGTCCAATGGTGATATTCTCCACAATAAATGTGTTTCTAGCCGTTCCAGAGTGTCATTCTAATGGTCAGGATGCCTCAAATAGGTATATAGCTTCTTCGTGGCAAAGTGCCAGTCTGTGATGTTCTTTTATTCCGACAATGTTCAATTTTTGCAAGCCTTCCTTCTATGAAGTCCTCTCTGGAGCTTCCTGCAATTTTTCTAACTTTCCTTTCTTCTTACTAAGATTTCTTGCCTTCTTTCCTATGATCTGATTTTTTGGATTCCTTTTTCTATTCGTACTCTTATCTTCTCTTAGCATAGTAACTTCTCACTGTTGATGTTCTCTTAAACGTTCTGCATGCAATATCTCTTCTCTTACTACTTCTAGGGTAGGTTCTCTTCTCTCCTGCATTGATAGGTTCTTTAAGTTTTCTTGTCTTCTTTCAAATTTGACAACTAAATCTTTGTCCCTCAATTGCTTCGACTTGTCCTCTTGTTCTTGTAGTGTTCGCTCTATTTTCTCGACTATGAAGTCCCTTAATTCTTGCTTTTATGGCTTCCTCTTATTCTTTCCTTCGGATCTGATATTTCTCAATCCAAGTCTTTCCTAAAAAAAGTGCAAAAGGAGCATTGTTCTCAACAAACTTAATGACCTCAAATTCTTCTTCAGTCGATTCTCCTTGAGAAATCATAGGTACATGAATAAGTCTTCCACATAGGGTTATCATCTTTCCTTTAAACAAGCCTATCCCTCCTAATGAAGGAATCATAGTAGGCTTTTCCAAAATTTCCAAAGTGCTTTATGGCATGATATTCACCTATGTTTCCTCATCTAAGACACAATCTATGTCGAAGTCTCCTATTCTTTTTTCTATGCACTACTTTTCTTTTAAGATCTCTGGTAAACTGATGTCTATATGATCATTCAATGTTTCTTTTAGTTGTAATAACATGGTCTCTGATTTTTTTTTATTCTCTAACATATCCTTAGTTTCTTGACCTTCTTCATGGTTTGCTTGTCCCAAGTTCATCTTCTCAACTTTAGCAATCATTCTATGGAAATCCAAAACCTCATGATCAATAGCTTTACAACAAAGAAAAATAGGACCTCTACCAGGGAATTCCTTAGCAAGATGTCCCGATCTTCTACAACTATAGCAAAGTCTCAATCCTCTCTTTCTCTTAAACGATCCCCAACCTTTCTTGTATTGTGCACTAGGATCACAGTGATGGACCTGCAATTTGCAAAAATTCTTTCTATGCATAGGAATAACATATCTTCCACTATCTCTATCAGATCTATTCATATCAAATCTTCTCTCTTCTAGATGTGCCCTAATTTTGAGACTAGGACCAAATATATCAAAAATACCTAGATCCATACTTTCGAAGAAAAAATTTCCACTTATATTACCTTTACCAGAGCACAAAGATTTAATATATTACCTCATTCTTCCGATATGGCTTCCTTCTCTTAGCACAGAGCTTTGCAAGTCAAGTAGAATATTGTGCACTACAACAACATATCTACACACAGAGCTTTCTCTTTTCTTCATCTCCCAACAATCACAGTTTGAGGTCCTGGAAACATAACCATTTCTTGGTACACGGGTAGACCCAGGGTTCAATGCTTCAACAATGCACCAAGAAAACCCTATCTACCGACCCTTTCGGAAACACTTGCAAAGAAGATGAAGTTTCACCCAAGGTAGAGGAAGGGGGGGTTGCAGAACTCAAGTGTCTACAACCTAGTTGGGACACAGATCTGTGATCAAAATACTTAATAGAGAACTTAGCAACTAACATTCATTAGTCTTCTAAACCTTATTCACATCACAGGTCAAACCCTTGTTACAGAGCATCACAATATTACTCAATATCTAAGCACATCTAATCATTATCACACAACATCAGAGTAGATCTAGCATTCATTCATATATAAATCACTAAGCATCAATGGATTAGGAAATTAAATACATAATTAGCTTTACCAACATTGCACAAAGCAGATCGACACATTATATGCGTGGTTCACCCCAGTGTGGATCTATGTCCACCAACTCTGCTTCTTATTTATTAGTCTCTTCAATCTCCTTACCACCACCAAGCTACAAATCCAACTCTGCATAGGACAGGAGATCTGCATGCACCTTGCTAGATCCTCCTTCCCCGAGTTAGATCAAAGCATAAAGCCTTTACACAGTCTGTGCACAAAGCACTTATAAAACAATTGCACTTAGCTTTTCAAGCCTTAACATATTCATGAACTAAGCCGAATACCTCTTAGGCTTTGCACATAGCTAACCAGACCTACAATCACACAGAATGAACTACTCTTACGTCGTGTATCTTACTTATTTGTACATTACAAAAGGGGCCTAAACATGGGTAAGACCCATGGGCTGACATCCCATACCCATTACATAAACCCTAAAACCCAAAAAGCCCACAAAAAGGGTGAGATCCTGCGATCTTCGCTTCGCCTGGGCACTTCATCTTCGATCAGCCTATCGAAGTCCCGAAAATGGTCAAACACGACCAACCTTCTCCTAAAACTTGGTCGAGGGCCAACAATGATCATTGTGTTTATGACATATTCATTATCTTGGTGTTATGTTGATGATATGTACAAAGCATGGTTGAATATGTGCAAAGCATATTCACTACTATTATTTCCATTGAAATTTCTTCCTCCTTGGTACTATCTGCACATAAAAGTGTTAATTTAGTTTCATGATAACTAATTATTCACCAATATTTTAAAAGAACAAATGACAAATGTAGTGCATACCTGTTGAGCATGATGAGGGTGTTTCTAAACCTAGATGGCCATGAATCATCAACAATAACAATAAATAACACTCGATTTATCATTAACAAGAATGATATTAGCAATCTAAGGATGGGGAATACAAAATTCACCCTAGACTCAACAATTTTGTGTGATTTCTCAAATTCATAATAATTATTTTCCTTTATATTGCACCATGATTTAATATCTACAATTTTTCTACGAACCAACAACTAGAAAACAATAAGATCTCTTTTGGTTCGTAGACTCAAGAAAACTTCACTGAGGTAGATGTGTGCTTAACAAATAATTTATTAATAATGGTTCCCTGGTGGTCATTGAAATCAACAATAAATTGATACTTGATATATAATCAACCAGGAGAATGAAGAATGAGTTGAAATATCACCAGATTAACTCGGGTCATATGGAGTAAAAATAATGATTTGTAAATGCAAACAGTTTGAAATGATTGATGATACATCTACCTTCTACTTGAGCCATCCAATTAGGACATATATGTTTCTATGATCCCTGTCTTACACAATCCTTAACATTCAATTATGTTTCTCAGTCCTAGGATCTGTGTCATCTATTAATTAAGGCAGGATTGAAAATTCCCTACCACACGTCTACAACGTTGAATATCATAGTTCTTCCACATGTAGAAAGTTGAGCAAATACAATGAGAACCTGCTTGATTTCCATTTATTTGCAACTATAAAACAACGAACAATGTTGCATAGAATTCATGGCATTCACGGTGACTTTTATTTCATTTTCTCTCAATATAATATGATAATAATAATGGAAAAATGTTCAGACTTGCCTACATCTTCGTTGGGCTATGGTTTCCATGTAACGGTCATTTTTTTTTAATACGTCTCTTTATAGCTACATTGAGGTTCATCATTGTATTTGATTGTTATTGTTTTTTTTTTTTATCTTTTTTATCATTGCAATAGGAACCGACTATGTGTTTTTTTTATCTGACCTGTGTTCTGATTGGTCCTTTAAAGCAACATCTTATTGTAGTGGTTGCCACTATAATTGAATAGGAAATGTAATTATACGGATCGTTGGAATAGGTGCATGTACAAGTCTCAAAGTTCTCACGAGCTTCCTACTATGTCACTTGGAAATTTGTGGCAATTAAATATGTGGGCGAGACAATATGCACATATATTTACTATATAATATATATAATTATTTTAATAAAAATATATAAATTATTGTTTTTTGACTGTTCATTAAATTTGGTATGATTCATAAATTTTGAAGGGATTTTTGTGTACTGTATGATATGATTCTATGAAATAATTTTCAAGGATTACAAGGATTCTTAATTGAATTCTTTTGTTATAATTAATTGTTGAATTGTTTGTGCTTGATAACAATATAGTATGTTATAATCCAAGAAGGAGAGATTCTTCCCAAAGTTATAGGTGTTGCAGTTGGCAACTTGCAAGACATCTGGATTTTTAGCTTCTACAAATCGATGAGAGTGGGTAAGAAGTCATATAACGTACCCAACCACCAACATGCTATGAATGCTACCTCAAAAACGCACTTCAAAACTAATTTTGAATTCTGCTAATAATTAATTCGAAAAGAGGAATGAAATATTGCAATCGACACGCATGCAATAATATAGATTCATGCCAAACCATATAAGAAAGGAGAAAATTTCCATGCACAATAATAACCAACAAGCATGCACATGAAAATACATCTCATAGATAAATATACATAGCAGAATATAAATTCTGCAGAAAACACAATGAACACCTATCTTTAATTAAACCATCACCAACTCGCTGTAGACCAAGGACATTCCTCCCAACTATTAACACTTCTAGTATGATTCTCAACAATGGGTCACCCCCAAGCCAAGTCTATGAATCCACAAGGATGGGTCCTACGCCATATATAAAACACACATCAGTTGGCTAATTACATCTCAAGTTTTCCCAACCACACAACAATCCTAATTTTCATCTCTCTTTCCCCTTCAGCCTACACAACCCAAAGAAACAAACCCCTTTCTCTGCCATGCAATCCCTTAGGTTGTTCCATTTCTCTCTAAAGATCCAATTCTATTGGTCAAAAAATATCTACGCTGGAAACTCCAAGGATTCTTAGTTGTGATAGTTCTTTCATAATTACCAGAAATATCATGTCCATAGGCATCCATTCCAGCCTAGAATGATCAGTAATTCCTCATAGCCATATCACAATTACTCTCCTCCTTCATCCATTCATTTACATGCTCACACCAAGAGCAAACAAATTAGCAAGAGTGAAATGAGGAAGAATCCCAAGGAAATAGTGTAAGAGTAAAAATGGAGAAGAACCCCCAAAACAACCCACAGAGGATGTTTATATAATTACATGAACTCAAGAACCACATGGCCTTCCTCCCAAGAATCTCATGTAACCACTTTTCTCCATTAAAACCATTATGGACAAACAAAATATAATAAAAAGACTTATCTCCTTAATCCCCCTTCTCTCGTGGAATCATAGCCCCCTATCTCTTTTCCTTGTTCACCTTGCAGCCAATGATGTATTTTTATTAATTTATATAGAACTATTACATTTCCTAGGCACTTTGACCCATTTTCAACTTACCGGCTCACCAGCCTAATGTCACATTTAGATAATACATTCTAGTTCATAGGGATTAAAATTAGGATGTTACATCCCGCTCCCCATATTTTTGCATTGTTCTAAGTGCACAACACCATACCAATGTTCTTACGATTCTAGTCACTTTGGAATTTAATCGACATAGGAAATCCAACCAATTGATTATAGACATAGGAACTCTAGCCTAAAATAAAACATGCATACATAGGCATTCTGACCCAAAACATGTACAATGATCTTCAGAATTTATATTTCTGGCAATAGTTCTAATCAGGAATATCTCCTTCCCTATTAGCTTACACAACCCAAAGAAATGAGCCCTGATGTAGGAGCATTGTATAAAGACAAAGACATGTGCCTAACCAAAGGAGACAGCTGGAAAAGCGCCAGCGCACATTTTGAAGTGTTTTGAGGATTAATGAATGGACATTAATGTAATAGCTAGGGAAGTGTACTTACTTTTGTGTTTTGGAGATTGTAAACAGATCTTGAGTGTTGCTCTCATCTGTCGAATGTAGAGGCATTTATGCATAATGAATGCAAGTAGGTAGATTTAATGTAACAGATTAGACAGTTTTAGGAGCGTAGGAGGTAGGAGGGAAAACGGATGATAGACACCCTCAACCCTTGTATCATTGTAACATAATTCAGAATTCATAAGTTGTAGAGCTACAGAGAGGAATATAGGAGGACAAAGAATTTTATGCATTTTTAGTTGCTATTGGCCATGTACAGGAGCACTAGATTTAATATAATAAAGTTTTGATTAAAATCTATGTGTTTGTTATGGTTGTTGGAACCACCTATTAAATGGTATGTTGCAGGCTTGTTTGCATTCTGTGTGTGCATTCTACTTCAATACCAATGTGTATGTGTATTCTCTAGAATTCTATGTTGAATGTTTGAATTATGGATAAGGGGTGGATGAGTTTCAGTTGTTTCTCTTTCTAAGAACTCCTGCAAAGAGTGCAGTGGAGGGTCTACAAAGAGTGCATCGACCAAGTTCCGTGTTTCATCTCAGAACCCTCAGAGGAGATTCAAATTGTGTCTTTATAGGCAAAGAGTGCTAGTAGAGCACAGAGCTATGCAAGGTGTGCGCACACTGGGTGGAGTCTTGGATTTTACAAATCCAACAGAGGAATTGAGAGACTTCTGCTGCAAGGAGTGCACGAAGTTAAAGACCCTAAATAACCAAAGTTTATTTGAAATTTGTCACAAGGAGTGTGTGTAGGGACCCTTTTGGAGGCCTTGAGTTTGCAAGTGGAAGCTCAGGAGGGTTAGAACCTCTCAATTGTTCCAAAGGGTGATGAAGGTTAAATTGGTTCACAGGAGTTAAGTTCTGGAGGAAGGATGACAAGTCATTTGGCCAAAAGTCCTTGAGAAGTTGAATCGGACGGTTGAATCGCTTCAAGAGGAAGTGCCAAAATCTCATGAACTATTGGATCTCTTAGAACAGTGAAGATATTAGGACTGAGTGCCTTTTCAACACTCATAAGCTCAGGAGGAGTAGTGATCGCCAGATTCGGATCAACAAGGACCTTTGATCTCGTATGTGAATTCACGTATCGAAATTCGGGGAATCGAGTGACCAGTGGTTTGGGTCAAGTGTTGTAGATTTCCGATTGGGGAAATCTCGATACAGCCAGGGCCATTGGATCAAGGGAGGCACATAGCCATCGATCTCATCGAAGGTACAATTTCAGAGGCGGGGATCCATAGAGGAAGAGGAACGACTGTTGGTTTCTTGCTTGAGTCAGGGAAGCCATAAAATCCATGTGGACATGTGGAAGGAATTCACCCCGTAAGCAGAGAAAAGAAGAAGTGACAGCTGGCATGCGCCCATCTCTTTGGGCAGAGTCAAGCTTCATTGACGAACTGTGTTTCAGGGATTCGCAAGGGGAAGGCATGAGAAGTTGGTGCTCCAACTCGCAAAGTCGCGAGTTGCAAAATGTGTTTGCATAAGGTTTGGCTATGGTCCTATAGGAAAAGAGGATGAAGAGAGGGGATTACACCTTAGCCCATTTTCATTTCACATTTCGGCTATTTCCAAGGGCCAGGGCATAGTGTTCGAAGCGCCCCAACTCGTGAGACCCAAAATTATTTGCGGGCTTAGGCAAGGAGTTTAATTGACTCTTGTCGAGGTTAAGAGAAGATCCTGCATGGATCTCGGCCTGAGGGTAGGAGGTCTACACCAGTTGTGGTATCAGAGCCCAAAACAAGTTCTTTGCTTTTTGTAGCATAGAGAAAAGAGGAATTTTACAGCCACGCCACTGAGAAGAAGAGAAAGGGAAATACCTGATCCTGCAGTGGAAAGAGAAATGTGTGAATTACATGCCAGGCTTGATGCTATGGAAACAACACAGAGGCACATAGTTAACGCTGGGGGTATCAGTGAAGTTGAAAGTGAAAATGAAGCTAAAAACAATGAAGTTGCAGTCGAAGATGTTGCAGAAAAATGCTTCTTCAAGGTTGTTGCTAGGATAGGTGCTAGGGAAAAAATGGGCATTCCAATGTACGAAGGCAACTTAGATCTTGAAGAGATTCTAGACTGGATTAGAGATCTAGACAAATACTTCGACTATGAGGATGTCGAGGAAGACAAGAAGGTAAAACATGTCGTTACTAGACTTAAAGGGCATGCAACACTGTGGTGGGATGAAATGCAGGCTGATAAACGTTGCAAGGGAAACCAAAAAATCAAAAGCTGGGATAGAATACTTGCAAAAATGAAAGCCAAGTTTATACCTATGGATTATCAAATAAATCTGTTTCGGAGGATGAAGAATTTGAGACAGAAGATGATGTCAGTGAAAGAATACACTGAAGAGTTCTATAGGATAAACATCAGAGTAGGTCATCGGGAAAGCGATGATGAGAAAGTTGCCAGGTATATGAATGATCTACAATATGACATTCAGGACGAGATGAGCATGATGACCATCCAAACTATATAATATGCTTATCAGATGGCTCTGAAAGATGAAGAGAAGTTGAGCCGAAAGCAAGGTCAAAGGGGTTGAGGTAGAAGTCAAAGCAAAGGCAATATGATTGCCTAGGACAAAACTCAGAAACCTAAAGAAGAGGGGAAGAAACCTCAAACTCAACCTGAGAGAGGAGGAAGCTCACAAGGGAGGCAGTATGCTAATAGAAATACTTTTCCTTGAGCCAGAGGAAGAGGAAGAGGCAGAGGAGGAGAAGTGAAATGCTTTGTCCATGGAAAAATTGGACATAAATCCTATGAGTGTCTAGACAGGAAGAAATATGGTGGTGAAGGTCACATTGCCGAGGTTCAAGGATGAAATTTTGAGTCAGAGGACGCTGAGGGCGGAAGATCTTTGATGATGAGGAAAGTTCTTTTGAAACCAGAGAAGGAGCCAGAGAACCCAACCCAAAGAAACAATATGTTTTGTACTGCTCGCAAAACCAAAGACAGGGTATGTAAGGTCATAGTAGATAGAGGTGGCACAGATAATATTTTATCTATGGAAATGGTAGAAAAAATGGAGTTGGAGACTGTTGCACATCGAAGCCTATATAGAGTTTTGTGGCTACAAAAAGGACATCAGGTAAATGTCATGAAGCAATGTTTAGCTGAATTTAAAATAGGAGGATATAAATATGAGATACTATGTGATGTCATTCCCATGGATGTTTGTCATCTATTTTTGGGTAGACCATGGCAATATGACAGAAATGTGGTGCATGATGGGAGAAAGAACACTTACACTCTAGAGAAAAGTGGTAGGACGCACATGTTGCTGTCGATTAAGAACAAAGAGGTGAAAACAGAGATGAGCAACATTGTACTTATCATGAGTGGGAAGGAACTTCTTAAGGAAGTCAAGAATAAAGAAGACACATAATTCATTGTGGTTAGGAAGCCCAGAATTGTTCTGAAGAACACTAGGATAGTTGATTTATCAGAAGAAATCCAGGAGTTGCTGGAAGAATTTGTTGATATAGTAGTGGATGAACTACCTTTTTCGTTGCCAACTATCAGGAGTATAAGCCATCATATCGATCTTATACCTAGAGCCATTTTACCAAACAAAGCAACATACAGGTTGACACCACGGGAGAATGAAGAAGTTAAGAGACAGGTTCGGGACTTAATGGACAAAGGATTGATTCGGGAGATCTTGAGCCATGTGTTGTGCCGACAGTGCTCAACCCAAGAAAGTATGGTGGCTAGAGAATGTGTACAGACTCAAGGGAAATCAACAAAATTACCATCAGTTATAGGTTCCCATTGCCAAGGATGGATGGTTTGATGGATTGCTTGAGTGGAGCAAAGTTTTTTTCAAAGATTGACTTGAAAAGTGGATATCATCATATTAGAATGAGAGAAGGTGATGAATGGAAGATAGCATTCAAGACAAATGAAAGGCTGCATGAATGGATTTTCATTCCATTTGGATTAACAAATGAGCCCAGTCCTTTCATGAGGTTGATGAACGAAGTTGTGAAGGATTTCAATGGGAAATCCGTCATTGTATATCTTGATGATATATTAATTTTCAGAAAAACTAAAGAAGAACATTTAAATCATTTAGCTATAGTGATGAGGAGGTTACAACAAGAGAAACTACTGATCAATATGAAGAAATCATCATTTATGAGGA
Source organism: Picea mariana (assembly GCA_032191745.1). Lineage (NCBI taxonomy): Eukaryota > Viridiplantae > Streptophyta > Pinopsida > Pinales > Pinaceae > Picea > Picea mariana. Next base: position 6,350 of record JASDQU010033945.1, on the reverse strand, counting down.
CAAAACTCATTTATTTGGGTTTTGTTATCTCTGCAAATGAATTGAAAATGGATCCAAAAAAGATAAATGTGATTAAGGATTGGCCATCATCGAAGTGCATGTTTGAAGTTTGAAGCTTCCATAGTTTGGCTAGATTCTACAGGAAATTCATTCAAAACTTCAGTGGAATTAGCGCACTAATGATGGATACGATGAAGAAAAGACATAAATCTTTTCACTGGATGGAGGAAGCAGAGAAGAGCTTCAACCTGCTGAAGAAGAAGATCACTAAGCAACCAATTCTGGTTTTGCCAGATTTCAACAAGACATTCCAGGTCAAGTGTGACGCACGTGTATTTTCCATTGGAGCGGTCTTGAGCCAAGAAAATAGGACGATCACGTATTTCAATGAAAAACTGAATGAAGCAAAGATCAAGTACTCCACGTATGACAAATAATTCTATGCAGTCATACAAGCACTGAAGAAATGGAGACACTATTTGGTTCCCAAGGAGTTCGTTTTGTACAATGATAATCATTCTTTGCAATTCATAACTCAACAGGAGAAGTTGAACCAAAAGCATGCTAAATGGGTTGAATACATGTAGAATTTTACTTTTGTGACTAAGCATATTTATGGAACTTCTAACAAAGTTACTAACACTTTGAGCAGGAAATGTTTTCTTATGCAGGAATTCAGAGTCAAGACTTTGGGTTTTGATGACTTCAAGGAAATGTATAGGGATGATCCATACTTCAAAGAGGCGTATGAGGCATCTGAGAATCCAATTCTTAGGGATAGAAGCCAATGAAATTAATACATGATCCAAGATGGATTATTGTTCAGGGGAAATCAACTATGTATTTTGAAATGCTCCATGAGGGAGAATTTGTTGAAGGAAAAACAAAGTGGAGGATTGGACGGACACTTCGGTCATGAAAAAATGTTCTCAAAGTTGAATGGCTCATATTTCTGGCCATGGATGAGGAGAGATGTGAAGAAATTTGTGGACAGGTGCAGAATTTGTCAGCACACGAAAGGGAAAAGGCAGAACACAGGTTTATACCAACCATTACCCATACTGGAAAGGCCATGGGATGCCATGAGCATGGATTTCATATTTGGACTGCCAAGGACACAAAGAGGATATCATTCAATATTTGTAGTGGTAGATAGATTTTCAAAGATGGTACATTTCATACCATGCTAGAAAACCAGTGACGCAACTCATATTACGAACTTGTTTTTCAAGGAAGTCATCAGACTTCACTGCTTGGCAAGGAATATCGTTTATGATCGAGATACCAAGTTCGTAGGACATTTTTGGAGGACCTTATGGAAGAGGTTGGGGACAAATTTGTCTTTTATCTCAACATATCATCCTTAGATGGATGGACAAACAGAGGTCATGAACATGAGATTGGGAGATTTGTTAAGGATCTTAGTGACTGAACACCACAGCCAATGGGATCACATTCTGCCACAGGCAGAATTCACTTACAATGATTCACTCAATAGAAGCACATGGAAGAGTCCATTCCAGATTGTATATGGAATGCAGCCAAGGGGAGTTTCTAAATTGAAAGATTCAGAACAAGTTGAATTCAGGAGTGCTAGTGTAGAGGACTTTGCAGAAGGAATGAGGGAGCTTCACAGAAGAATTAAGGAGCGATTGCAGATTTCAAGTCAAGAGTACAAGCGTAGAGCAGATCAACATAGGCGAGAACTTTAGTTCAAAGTTGGTGATTTGATTCTTGCACATTTGAGGAAGGACAGGTTCCCAAGGGGAACATACAACAAGATGAAGATGAAAAAGATTGGACCGTGCAAGGTCATAAGGAAATTTGGGACAAACACATATGGGATTGAATTACCCGATGGGGTCAAAATCTCACCGATATTTAATATCGCAGATTTGTACCCTTACAGAGATGAAGAAGAAGGAGCAGAAGATAAACAAGAAAAGATTCAATGGACAAAACAAATGCTTGTATCTGAAAAGCCACAGATGGAAAGCATAATTGACAAGAGGATTAGCAAAAATACCAGGAGAAAATAGTATTTTGAATACTTGGTCAAATGGAGAGGACATCCAGTTGAAGATGCCAGTTGGGAGGATGAAACAACAATTCAAAAGCATGGATGAACAGTGAAGGAACTCATGAACAAGAGTTCATGAAAATTTTCAAGTGAGGGAGTATGATGCATGAGCATCGTATAAAGCCAAAGACACATGCCTAACCAAAGGAGACAGCTGGAAAAGTGCCAGCACACATTTTGAAGTGTTTTGAAGATTAATGAATGGACATTAATGTAATAGCTAGGGAAGCGTACTTACATTTGTGTTTTGGAGATTGTAAATAGATCTTAAGCATTGCTCTCATCTGTCGAATGGAGAGGCATTTATGCGTAATGAATGCAAGTAGGTAGATTTAATTTAATACATTAGACAATTTTAGGAGCATAGGAGGTAGGAGGGAAAACGGATGATAGACACCCTCAACCTTTGTATCATTGTAACATAATTCAGAATTCATAAGTTGTAGAGATGCAGAGAGGAATATAGAAGGACAGATAATTTTATGCATTTTTAGTTTCTATTGGCCATGTACAGGAGCACTAGATTCAATAGAATAAAGTTTTGATTCAAATCTATGTGTTTGTTATGGTTGTTGGAATCATGTGTTAAATGGTATGTTGCAGGCTTGTTGGCATTCTTTGTGTGCATTCTATTTCAATGCCAATGTGTGTATGCATTCTATTTCAATGCCAATGTGTATGTGTATGCTCTAGAATTCTATGTTAAATGTTTGAATTTTGGATAAGGGGTGAATGAGTTTTAGTTGTTTCTCTTTCTGAGAACTCCTGAAAAGAGTGAAGTGGAGGGTCTGCAAGGAGTGCATCAACCAAGTTCTGTGTTTCATCTTAGAACCCTCAGAGGAGATTCAAATTATGTCTTTACAGGAAAAGAGTGTTAGTAGAGCACAGATCCGTGCAAGCTGTACGCACGCCGGGTGGAGTCTTGGATTTTACAAATCCAAGAGAGGAATTGAGAGATTGTTGCTGCAAGGAGTGCATGGAGTTAAAGACCCTAAATAACCATAGGTTATTTGAAAGTTTCTGCAAGGAATGTGTGCAGGGACCCTTTTGGAGGCCTTGAGTTTACAAGTGGAATCTCAGGAGGGTTAGAACCTCTCAATTGTTCCAAAGGGAGACAGAGGTTAAATTGGTTCATAGGAGTTAAGTTTTGGAGGTAGGATGGCAAGTCATTTGGACAGAATTCCTTGAGAAGTTTAATCGGATGGTTGAATCACTTCAGAAGGAAGTGTCAAAATACTGTGAACCGTTGGATCTCTTAGAACAACGAAAAGATTAGGACTGAGTTCCTTTTCAACACCCATAAGCTCAGGAGGAGTAGTGACCGTCATATCCGGATCAACAAGGACCGTTAATCTCATATGTGAATTCGTGTATCAGAATTCGGGGAATCGAGTGACCAGTGGTTTGGGTCAAGTGTTGTAGATTTCCAATTGGCGAAATCCCGATACATCTAGGAACATTGGATCGAGGGAGGAACACAGCTTTCGATCTTGCTGAAGGTACGATTTCGGAGCCGGGGATCCATAGAGGAAGAGGAACGGCTGTTGGCTTCCCTCTTGAGTCATGAAAGCTAGAAAATCCATGTGGACATGTGGAAAGAACTCACCCCATAAGAAGATTAAAGCAGAAGTGGCAGGTGGCATGCACCCATCGCTTTGGGTAGAGTCAACCTTTGTTGATGAACCACGTTTCAGGGATTCGCAAGGGGAAGGCACGAGAAGTTGGTGCTCCAACTCGTGAAGTCGCGAGTTGCGAAAGGTGCTTGCATAAGGTTTGGTTGTGGTCCTATAGGAAAAGGGACTAAAGAGAGGGGCTTACACCTTAGCCCATTTTCATTTCACATTTCAGCTATTTCCAAGGGCTAGGGCATAGTGTTCGAAGTGCCCCAACTCGCGAGACCCAAAATTCTTTGCGGGCTTAGGCAAGGAGTTTAATTGACCCTTGTCAACGTTTAGAGAAGATCCTGCACGGATCTCGACCTGAGGGCAGGAGGTCTGCACCAAGCCCCTTTCTCTACCATGCATATCCTCAAGCTATTCCACTTCTCTCTAGGGCTCCAGTGCACTCAACCAAGAAGTTTCAGAGTTGTGGCTCTAAGAACTTCAGTTACAAGAAGTCCATTGGACTTTATTCATTCTATGCCTTCAACATTGAGCTCAATTCCCTTCTAGTGCTATTTTTCAGGAGATTCCATAGACAACATTTCATATGTATTATGCACATACAGTTTTCATCAAATATCATTACAACAATTTTCAATCATAAATGTCAAATATGTTTTATATAGGAAAACAAAATTTTCCAAGTATGAGCTTTCTGCTCATAATTTGTTTAAATCTTGCTGCTGCAGGAATCAATATTTATTATGGATTACAACAATGCCATACCCAATACCATTATTCTTGCAATTTTCTCAACCTTCAATCAACCAACCAATTGTTAGCATATCATAAGAGTTTTTAATTTCTCAAATCTGTTTATATACAGGAAATAGAAATCCCTAGGCATGAGGATTTGTCTCACAATGCTTGGATCTTGTAGCAACCAAAATTAGTATTATGTATGGGCTTACATCCCTTCCACATCCAATACCATTATTTCTACAATTTCCTCAACCTTTTATTCATCCACACAAACTGTTAGCATACCATAACAATTTGTAACTATTAATTTCTCAAATCTATTTTATACAGGAAAATATAATTTCCACGCATGAATTTTCTGCTCATAATTTTGGCTTCTATAGCTGTATATATCATTCTTCCATATCAATTACACCCCTTCCATATCCAAGAAAATTATACCTACAATTTTCTCAGCCTACACTCAGCCATAAAAATTGTTAGCATATCCTAACAAATATACATTTTCATGGAAACAATTACAAGGTTTCACAAAGTGATCTTAGATTTGATTACAACACCAATTCAATCACTTCTATTAATACAACTAGTAACTAGAATGAGCGTATCATCCTCTACACATGTATTATCAACCATTATTTTCTTTCTTTTGTCCATCAATATTTTATTACTTGGTTCCCTCAACAGAGATTTTTTGCAATTCACCATTATGTAACTACTCTAACCTACAACTTTCTTGTTGTGTTATCTATCAACTCCAAAAGTGTTCTCAAATTCATGATTTATCCATACTCACATTGTTTCAACCATTAGCATAATCATTTCTATGCCATATATACATGCACTCATCAAAATGCATTCAATAATTCCTTTAGTACCACTTGTAACATTTTCAATAGCTCCAAAAAGTGATCTCATAATTGTAACAACAACAATTTAATTACCTTCAACTAGTATTCATATTAAAAATAATGCAACTATCCATCATTATGGGTTTTCCTTACCACATGTTTTTCATAATTTAACAAATAATTACCAATAAGATAACAAAAATCAAGGTGCCAACACCCATGGCCACATATACATATTGCATCCCTAAATTTACTACATAATACCACACAAATATGTCATACACTCCACCATGGTGAGTTGGAAGGTCTGACCAACACCTCAACACACCATCAAAACTCTTCCCAACAATGCCCAAATATTTGGATACCCTCATATTCAACCCATACACAACACAAGGAAACATAATTCCTCAGTCCTCTTCAGTGCCGCCAAAGAAGTTTCAGTCCAAACATCATCTATATAGGGGAAGCCATTGAGTACTCACATAGTTCTATAGCCTTTCCATATCCAACCATATCAAGGTATCACACATGACTATCCCTATGGGTATTCATTGCTATAACAAAAGTATGTCTCATGATTTGAGCTGGTTATGATCTCATAACCAATCATAACACCATGTGCAACTAAATTTTATTTAAATGCATTCTAGCATCAACAACATTTACATATTCTTAGCCTTCGGCCATTACATATCATTTTAAATATTGAAAAATTAACTAAGGGAATTCTTATCTCAATTCTCTTCAACATTGGAAGCAATCAAATGCATACCTGCATGGTTGTTATCAACCTACTTGATGTTATTTGATTACCTGGTGTTTGTAGAAGTTTGCAGGATTCCTCTTCCATCATTTTCATTACCATTCCTACCATCCTCATGGTTTTTCACATAGATGGAAGTCATAAGAAACAACAACAACATCTACATACTTAACCATGCTATATCATTTTTCTTGAGTACATAATCCATCATTAGTCCTACTCAATTAACATAACATCATTATTTCATAATAACAAACTATTCTAAGTCCACAAGCATGCCATATGCATAT
>JASDQU010033944.1:7503-21943 GCA_032191745.1 Picea mariana | reverse complement strand
TGATAACATCCATGTTATTTCCTACCAACAACATGTCATCAACATACAACACTACATAAATGAAGTGATCACCAACCTACTTGGAATATACATAGTGATCATCCATGCTTCTCACAAATCCCATTCCAAGGATGTATGTCTCAAACTTTTGGTACCACATCCTAGGTGATTGCTTCAGACCATATAGTGACTTCTTTAGCTTACAGACCAGATCTTTCTTTCCCTTTACTACAAAGCCTTCTAGCTGCTTCATGTAGATTTCTTCCAAATCCCCATGTAGGAATGTTGTCTTCACATCCATCTATTCCACTTCAAGATCAAAAGCAGCAGCAATAGATAAAATAAATCTAATAGAATTTAACTTAGCAACAAGAGAAAAAATCTCACCAAATTCAATTCCCTCTACCTGGGAATAACCTTTTTCTACTAACCGAGATTTGTATTTCTCCACTTTTCCTTCTGCATTAAACTTCTTCTTAAACAACCATTTGCTACCAATATATTTTATTCCAGCTAGAAACTCAACTATATCCCATGCCTCATTCTTATCCAAGGCGTCCATTTCTTCAACCATGGCCTTCTTCCAGAGTTTACTATCCTCTGAGTTCACTGCTTCCCTGACATTTATGGGATCATCATCAGTAATAGATAAAGCAAAATTGGAATGGAAATCAGGTGGACTATACCTTTCTGGTTGCCTTTTTTCTCTCACTAATCTCCTCAATACTCGGGTATGAGATTCTTCTTCTTATTTTGCTTCATCTTCTTCATATGATTTAGATTTTGCATCATCCAACTCTAGCTCTATTTTCTCAAGTTCGTCTTGCCTTGGTAGGAATTCTTGTTTGGACACATCTTTTACCTCTCTAAAAGTAACATTCTGACTGTAAACAGTGTTCTTCATTTATGGGTTCCAAAGCTTATAACCTTTCACACCATCTCTATAACCAATAAAGATACACTTTTCAGCTTTTTTATCTAGCTTACTCCTATTTTCCTTTTGAACATGTACATAATCATCACAACCAAACACTCTAAGATGTTGAAGAGAGGGTTTATTTTCAGTCCATACCTCGTGTGGAATTTTATCATCGAACGTTGATGAAGGTGGTTGATTGACCAGGTAACATGATGTACCCACTGCCTCTGCCCAGAATTCTTGTCCTAACTTGGAACCACTGAGCATGCTCCTTGATTTTTCCATTAGTGTCCTATTCATCTTTTATATAAATCCATTCTTCTGAGGAGTGTATGGAGTAGCCTTCTGCCTTGCTATACCACACTTCTTACAGAATTCTTTGAATTCATTCCCGCAGAATTTTTCATCATTATCTGTTCTCAATACCTTTATTGTATTCTCTATCTGGTTTTCTACTAGAGCCTTAAACTCTTTAAATTTATCAAATACCTCAGATTTCTTTCTAAGAAAATAAATTCATGTGTACCTTGAGAAATCATCTATGAATGAAACATAATACACAGACTTACCTAGTGATGGAATAGGCACAGGTCCAAACACATCACTGTGTATCAATTCTAAGATCCCCTTTACTCTTGTAGCACCAGATGGGAATATTACTCGATTATGTTTACCATATATGAAATGTTCACAGAAATAAAAATCCAGAGTGCAATTAGACATACCTTCAACCATGCCTTTACCGTGTAGCGTTCGAAGGCCCTTTTCTCCAATATGCCCCAGTCTTTGATTCCATGGCATGGTCTTCTTTTCAGGGATGATATTGGTCTTGTATTCTTTATTTGTCTGCTCAAGGACAACAGAAATGTTACACCCATTAGTATAAGTGCTTCCCAACAACTTGTATAGAGTTCCACACCCAACTCCCCTCATCAACACCATTGCTCCTTGTACCATCTTGCAAGTGCCCTTTCCAAATACAATATCCACTCCTGCATCATCCAACTTGCTTACAGATATTAGACTCCTGACTAGTTTTGGAATGTGTAGAACCCCAAGGAGAGTCCTAATCCTTCCATATTTTAGCAACAACTTAACCCTTCCACGTCCCATGATTTTGGTTGTTGAGTCATCACCTAGGAATACATCACCACCATCGTATTTTTCATATTCAGAGAACCACTCCCTATGAGGATTCATATGGTATGATGCACCTGAGTCGATCAACCATACATCATGGTCTTCATGTGTACCTGTAGATGCCAGGTAAACATCACCTCCTTCTTTAGTGGAGGTTTTTGCCTCTGTGGAAGAGGTACTATCAGATCCCTTTGGTTTATCAACCTTCTTAGACTTGCAATCTTTCTTAGAATGCCCTGTTTTACCACTTCCAGCATTTCCTCAAATATTTTCCTGGAGACTTAGATCTACTTGTAGATTTAGGTCTCCCCCTCGAAGACTTACCAGGATTACTGTCTTGAGTACGACCTCTTACAGATAAAGCATCTATGTTATGACCATCCATGCTTTTCCGCCTCATCTCTTCAGATAACAAAGATGCAACTACATCCTCATACTTCAATGTAGATTGAGTGGTACTACCAATTGCTACAACCAGATTATCCCAAGAGTCTCGAAAAGAACATAACAAAGTAATACATGTATCTTCTTCTGCAGTCATAATATTAACAGATACAAGTTGAATTACCAAAGTATTAAAGGCATTTATATGTTCTGTCACAGAATCTCCATCCTCTATCCTAAGATGATACAGCTTCTTTCGAAGAAACAACTTGTTTACCAGGGACTTTGATTGATACAAATTCCCTAACTTATCCCATAGTTCCTTGGCTTTATATTCTCTCGAGACATTCAACAACATCGAATCTGTCAGGCAGAGTCGAATAGTATTCCTTGCTCTTCTGTACAACTTCTCCCAATCTTCCTTCGACATACCACTAGGTGGTGTACTAGTAGTTTGTGTACTAGTAGGTTGTGTACCAGTCGACTGTGTGCCAGTAGGTTGTGTACCAGTAGACTGTGTACCAGGATCCACAACGATCCATTGTTCTTTGTCTACAAGAAGGTCCTCCATCTTGAGCTTCCATAGTTCAAAGTTTTTACCGCTGAACTTATCTATCTCTATTCTAGAAGAGCTCACCATTCCTCTTTCTACACTCGAATCTCCACTATAAAAGCTCCCACTAAACCCAGGTTTTTCATAGACCCAAGATAAACTTGATCTATCAAGACCGAGCCAAACCCTCAGCAACAAAGGCGTCCCTCTGAAGACAAAAATGATCTATGATACCACATGTAAGTTTTAAGCCTGTGAAGTAAAGTAATGCATATAGATTCTTAAGCAAAACAGAAATTAATCAATGGCTCATACACATAGTACACAGAGATTTATACCGGAAACCCTCAACCAAGGAAAACCTTTCTTATATTCATTAGATCGAATTTCACCATTCACCATGCAATATATACAATGTTTTTAGGTATTCCATAGATACCAAAACCCTAATCCCTTAATTTGGGATTAATTTAGAAAACTGCTAAAAATAGCAAAATCCACTAAAAATAGAAAAAATCGCCCAAAAAAAAATTTTGAGGCATTGCCCCGAACGTTGCACGTAACCAAAGGGGGGGCATACATGGCCCCCCCTGGGACCCCCCTAGGAAGCGCCCGGTGCACACGACACAAAGAGAACTACTAGAGGGATCGTCAGACGTAGTTATTGAATCTGACGCATGCACGCACACACACACATGCAAAAAATATAACACATACCCAACACAGTGTCCCTTGACTAGCTTCTTGAAAGAAAAAAGCAATAAAAAGATAAAAAACAATAATACAAGACTTGGTAAAAGGATACGGGGTCTCATCATGAGCCATCCTATTAGGTCCATGAGCATCTAGTAGTATGACACTACCAGCATCTAGTCACCACGCCAGGGTAGTGGCTCTTGGTGGCATAGCCAAGAGAAAGGGGGTCTCATCACAAGCCACCCTTCTCATTTCTGTGAAATGCTTGTGGCTAAAATTTCCACCACTGGTCACCAAGCCAAGGCAGTGTCCTTTGACTAGCATCTTGGAAGAAAAAGAATGAAGATAAAAGGAATGAATGGGCTTGGAAACATTGCATCCATGACAGGTGCAGCTCACCCTCCACAGAGGCACCCACCAGTAAGCCTTCCCCGCTATCACTGCACCTTTTTCCCAGGCATCCCCATCCACCTCACCCACTTACATGACTTGGATTTAATCCTTTCCAGAAACATCCCTTTTCCAGTAGACACTAGCCCAATAAGACGTCATGTCACTTTCTGCAAACTTGCATTGCAAACTTGTATAATGTCTTTGAGCACTGGACTGGGGTAAAGGGGTTTATGCACATGTTTAATAATATTGATGATGAGATGTGATTGATATTGCTATGATCCGTGTGACTTATGATCCCCTGGAGGTCGTAGTTGTTGATGTGCATGATCATGCCCGACAGACAGGTACCATGTTGGACAGGTACACATGGGGAGATGATCAGTTCGGACCTCCATGGGGCTGAAGAGCCCACCAGATGGATGTTGAGACCCCAGAAGAGGGAAGAGACAGGGCAGAGCGTTTGTACCGAGAAGAGAAGAAGAATCCACCAGAGGCAGCTGAGCAGACATGTACCTAGGGGGGTTGAGCCCTCTCCACAGGAACGTTGGCCTTGGAAGGCCCAAGACATCTCCCGAGATGCCCATGACATCACCCAGCAATATGGACATTTTGGGAGGCAAATATGGCAGTTTTGGCATGTGTGGCAGCTTGGAGAAGCCCAAGGAGGGCTAACGTTTTGCTCTAGGAGGCTGCATTTTCCCTAAAAGGGGCTAACGTCACCCTAAAAAGGGGATGATGTCTCACTATTTCTTGATTAGGGTTTTAATTTAAGACTTGTAATGTAAAACAGTATGATTTTGGTATTTTGGCCTTGTCAGCCTTTTAATGACCTAAAATGTAATTTAGGTCATTGGTATGCTATATATTGAGGGTTTTTACCTTCATTTTTTCATCATCTTTCACTCACTCATTAGTGAGGTCTGAAATTTGTGCCCTTCTTAGGGTTATTGGATGAAATTTTGAGGCGCACTTGTTGAAGGAAGCTTTTTCTTGGCATTTTTGGCATTTCTCTTGGTGGAAGGTATTACAACTAGGGTTTGCTATGTGATTTATTGGTTAAATGTAAGTGAATTTATACAAAACTTCTTGATTGAATGGTTGTAGTGTTGTTTTCTTTCATTTATTATTATATTTTGTTGAATTAAACCCTAGGTGAAAAGCACATGCTAATGTTCCTTATCTCATGTCCCTACCAAGATTTTGAGCCCTTCTATTTTCTGAAGTAAGATAGAGCCTTTCCATAGCAACACTCTATCATTTTATTCTAACCTATCTATTTTTATCCTTGTTGTTGAGCTAAGAAGGAGAAAACGCACCAAGTCCTAGGGTTTCTACACCTTGGTGAGTCGTTTTCCCTAGGGTTTGTCTAGTGAAGCCTTGCTTTAGAAACACATCCCTTACAAACTCTCTTGTCTTAGACTTTATCAAAACATTATTCAAGCTATCCATTGCCATTAAGCTAAAGGAGGAGAGAGCACCGAGGCCTAGGGTTTCTACACCTTAGTGAGCCTCTCTCCCCTAGGGTTTTGTTGTTGAGGCCTTTCTTTAGCAGCACCTCAACACTTACCCCTCTTGTCTTTGGTCTTTCATTATCATTTCAGTCCTTCAATGTTGCGACCTCTTTTGACTTCATATGCCCTAGTGGTGCACTAGTATAAGACCTTATTTCTTGAGTGGCTTGTTCACAACTTCAAACAAACAAACACTTTGAGCAATTACTAACCTTTCTAACCCTACATTTAGACTAACCTTCTAACCCTATTACTGCTACCTTTTATTTGTGCTATAAACATACTCATTGCAACATCTATTTGTCCTTAAAAGCAATTGAATGATTAGCTAAAGCGTTGCTTCAAGTATTATTGCATTGATGATAAATTGCCATTGTTCATTGTGAAGCTTCATTAGAACTTATTGTGAAGTGATATATATTTTAATGACTGTTATTGTATAAAAATTGATTTACTTCATCAATATTATTGCTCAATTGCTTATTATTAGAAAGTCATTGGTTATATGAAGTACTAACCAGCAAGCAATATTGCACAAGTAGTTTCATTGTTTCTTTGTCTCGGGCAGGTACTCTTATTGGTTGCTACTTCCAGTTATCTTTCATCTTTATTGGATATAAGCCAGACTTTCTGCTCGGTGGTGACTTGTGAGGGGGAAATTATCACTTAGCCTTGCTAAACCTTTTGCCTTCTCAAAACCCCAGGTCACCAGGAACGTCTCCCCCGGGCCTTACCTCTCTAAATAGAAAGAACCTTCCCATTGAGGTGACAGTGGTGGGATTGGTTCAGTTACGCCAATTTGACATCCATTCATCCGTCTTTTACCCTAACTACAAACTGTGTGATTACACACCTCTCTCTCTTCCTTCTTCCAGCAACTGGTAACTGCAGCTTCCTTCAATACTTGCACACTAGATGAGTGAGTTGAGTGAGTGTACAAATGAGGCATTGGCTTCCTTTATTTATACAAACTGGCAGGTGCTCAAAATTTGTATCTTCACTAGTAGTGCCGACTTGTCTTTCTGAGTGGTTAAAACCCCTTTAATTTCCCTAGGGGCCGACTTCTCAATTTGCATAATATATTTAGGGTTTGACCAATCTGCAAAAGGGGATTTGGTCAATTACAATGCCTGACGTGATCAATTCAGAAAAGGGGATTGATATAATGAATAATAAAACAATAATAAATAGAATACTCTTTATAGTTACAATATTTCAACAATATGCACACTTATTTTCCATTCCTTCAGAATACAACGCATCTCAGGTGGAAGATCTCTTCTTCAAGGAAGTGCTCAAACTCCATGGTCTTTCAAGGAACATAGTCAATGACTGGGATAGCAAGTTTCTCAATGCATTTTGGTAGGAGCTATTCAGGATATTTGGGGCGGTGTTGACACCTAATACTAGATATCACCCCCAGATAGACGGACAGACTGAGATAGTGAACAAATGGGTAGAAGGGTACATGAGGAACTATTTGTCAGGAAAACAATGAGCATGGATAAAATGGTTTCATCTAGGGGAGAACTATTACAACACCACTCATCACGTTTCCATCGGGAGGATTCCATTCGGGGCATTGTATGGCTATGATTCCCCATCAATTGTAGATTTACCATTTGGACAAAGAAGGACTCCCAAGGCCAAAGACTAGTTGCGAGAAAGTCAGGACATCTTGAGGATCCTAAAGGAGAATTTGCAGGTTGATCAGATCCAACATAAGGTGTATGTAGATAGGCATTAGGTGGAAACAAGGTGTTAGTCTAGAAATAAGGTGTTAGGACCCTTGCAACCCTACTCATTGTTAGTCTAGAAAAAATATTGAAACAAGGTGTTGTGTTGAAATTTTGAACATTCAATCACTAGAAATCCTACTTCCCACTCCTAGTTTAGAAAATTCCTCCATAATCATAAATATTAATAATTTGATCATTCTGGCAAAGTCCACTATNAGTGAACCAATATGGATGGCTCTACCAAAAAAGTTCAATAAGCTTATACCTGCTTATTTTCATGTCAATATTTGCCTAGAATATTTAGTCTGAGAGCGTGAAATTGGTACTTAAAATCACACTTTTGAATGACTAGACATCCTCCTGGAAAAATGATGTTAAAGAATATGCATTAACGAAGGGCATGACAATGGACAAGTTACAGTGGTGTCGAAGTCAAATGGAATTAGGTGGAGTTGGAAAACAGAAGTTGATGGCAGGGACATTTCTTATGCACATTTTCCTTATGAACGAGCTCCATTTTGCACCACTTTCACCCTTTTCCTTATGTTCATGCTTTGTGTTCTCTTCTCGGTGACTAGGAGGGTATAGATACCTTAGTCATACTCTCTCTTTACTCATAGATGGAAAACTCCCTTCTTTCTGACCACACCCACCTACCTTTTGATTATGGATGATAGGGCAACGAACTTGGTCACCCCCCACTCCTATATGTTGCATGCACACACAAAACACACTATTTTTTTTCTTGGTTGAAGTGTTTGTACTTGCATTAATCTTCTTCTCATACACCTATATGTTTTGTTTTAATAAAAGTGTTTCACTTCCTACGGATGAGGAAGAAGTTTTATCACATTTTGTCTTTCTCAACTCTCGAATAACCAGCATGAAAGAAATAAAAAGAAGTTCGAAATTGGGACCGCACTATTTTTCAATTGGGAGTATAACTCTGTAAGAATAGAAAAAAAAAATTTTAAATAAAAACAAAAAACTCATATCTCAATAGACTCCTTGTGTTGCGTTGATTGTAGTGGTACCCCTCTTCCATAATCCTTTTTTATGTGGACCCACTTTCCCCATTACTGACTAACTATCTCAACAACTCCAAAAAGTCGCATTTATCACATTCTTTTAACTCTCCAGTAAGTATTTTTGTGTGGACCTGCTAGCCCCATTGCACCACTCTCATAAACCTAGTTCCAACCTCATGTCGCCTCTTTTCTTATGCACCCCACCCAAATGGAAACCCAAAACCAAGATGTTGGCAGCCATGTTGCTAACTTGGAACAGTTATGTGATGACTTGCAAACCAAACTCACTAAAGTTTCAGCTTCTAATGATCAAAAATTTGTTACAATTAATGATCACCTGGCTACAATTAATACCAAGATCAGAAAAATTGATGATGTACCTAATTGGTTGTCCGAATTTTTCACTAAATTCACAGCCGCCCAATACTCGGAACAACCCTTAGACCAAGAAATATTTGAATCACCCCATTCCATGGGGATACTCTCTAACCCCTTTGTTTGTGATCTACACCTTCCTAAATTGGATGTGAATAAATTTGATGGCTTAGACGCCACTCGTTGTGTCACTCAAATGGAACACTATTTTTCATTCCATAGCATGACCAATGACTTAAAGAAAATTTGTATCATTGTCCTATATTTATATCTCAAGCACTGGTTGTTGGCCTCCCAAATGGCATCTTTAGGAGTTGTGTCTTTCCACTGCAATACCACTTCCTTGAAGGTGCAGTGACGGAGACGACGCTTGTGTTGGTCCAAGACTACTTGTGGTTGAAACCAAATGGAACCTTCTTCATCCAACTCAGGGAGACTGGTTTGATTTTGGCACTTAGTATCAATCACCTTCTTTAAGTATGAGACATGAAAAACAAGATGGAGCTTAGAATGATTGGGCAAAGCTAACTGGTAAGCCACCTGCCCCACTCACTTGAGAATTGTATAAGGACCCTAAATTTGGGAGCAGGCTTCTGACAATGGTTTGTTTTGAGTGAAGTATGCTTATAGGGTTGCAGACGAAGAAACACTTGGTCCCCTTCAATAAATTTTCGTTTGGAACGACCTTGATCTACTTGTTTCTTCATGTGATTCTGAGCCATGGACAAATTTGTTTTGAGGGTGGGGAGAATGGCCTCACGAACTACAAGATTGTTTTCAACCTCCTAAACCTTTTATACACCTGGGATGTAGGACAGAAACCGATGGTGGATTTTTTCCATAGACTACTTCAAAAGGAGTCATGCGAGTAGATGTATGGTAATATATGTTGTACCACCATTCAGCGAGGGGTAACCATTGAGTCCACTAATTATGTCGTTCAAATGAAAAACACCTCAAATATGTTTCCAAACACTTGTTGGCAACTTCAATTTTGCATCAGTCTAGGGATGATAGGCAGTTTTGAGATACAATTGGGTGCCCTGGAGATGGAACAATTCTAGCCAAAAAATGCTGGTAAGAGTGGGATCATGGTCAGAGACAATAGAATGAGGCATGACATGAAGCTTGAAGATATTATCCATGAAAATTTGAGCCACTATGGAATTTGTGAATGGGTGTTGGAGAGAACAGAAATGAGCATATTTGGAAAGATGATCAACTACCACCATGATGATTGATTTATTGTCTGATTTAGGTAAGCCAACAATGAAGTCCATAGAAATATACTGCCAAATAGCAGACGGAATCGGGAGCAGTTGGAGTGTTCCTGGGGTATTGATTGTTTCTACCCTATTCCATTGACAGACATCACATTCAGCCATAAAGGTGTGAACGTCTTGTTTCATACCATCCCATAAAAAGAGTGTTTGACCCTTTCATAGGTTTTGGTGAACCTTGAATGCCTTGTTGTGGGGGAAGCATGAAGCTCTAAAAGAACATGAGATTTAAGTTTCAATTGTTTCTTGAGATATAGACGCCCTTTCTAGAAAATCTCATTATTGTGCCAAGAGTACCCGGGAGAAACTAGAGAATTGGCTTGCAATTGTTGGATAAGGCCACAAATTTTGGGGTCTTGCATCCATTCCTAGTGAGTAGCTTGGAGCCAATCTGGTACAATGAAGAAGAGAGAAAAAAGGGATCCTTTGTCAAAAAGGGATCCTTTGTCTTCATACTTCCGGGAAAGAGCGTCATCAACCACATTTTTTTTCCCTTCTTGTAAATTATCTCGTAATCATAGCCAAATATCTTGGTGACCCATTTTTGTTTCTCTAGGGAGGAAATGTGTTGTTTCATAAAATGCTTGAGGCTCTAATGATTGGTTTCAATTTGGAAGCGTTGGCCCAATAGATAAGGACACCATAGATCCATATCATGCAGAATAACCAATATTTCCTTTTCATAGATTGATTGAACCAAATTGATCCAGGAGGATATTGGTGGCCACCTACATATTCCAACTGGGTCAAAACATCTTTTTGACAATTTACTATTTTTAGCAGTTTTTCAGGTCCCAAACTTCCAGGGCCATTTTGAGGGCCTAAACGACGTTTTTTCATGCTAAGACACATCATGATAGTCAAAGGATAATAGTAATCCCCACAAATGAATCTCCTCATCAATACCTTTCCAATGAGCTATTATGTGCCCTAAAAGAAGATCGTATGCAAATGTTACGACCCCGGGAAGTTGATGTACTAACTTACCCCAACGGGGCCCACGTGACTTTTGGCACTTCATCTCCTAGGGTTAGATTTTTGGATCTCTAGGGTTTTGGAATTCATGTTTATTGTAAAAAGGCATTCATATCCTCATTGTACTGATCTTCTTGTGAATGAGCATATCCATCACATCTCTTCTCAGAGATAAGCTTCCACCATTCTAGCAAGCTTGTTTTAGTTTGCATTTTACAGTTTCAGCATATTTCTTATTTAATAGAAGTCAAGTTTTATTGTATCTCTGTTAGTATTCACTGTGTATCTGTGTTAATATTATAAATATGTTCTTTTCATTTCATTTCGCTCATAAATATGGATCAGTGGTATCAGAGCGATATGATCCTTGTCATTTTTTAGTGCATGTCCCCGACGCGGTAATGGTATAGAGAGTTGGATTTCAAGCTTGTTTATCTTGAAGACAACTGCTCTCACACACCCAAGAAACCATCCATGGTGGGCGAAAATAAATACGACAGGACAAGAGATCCTTTCAAAATGTTGCTTGAGGAAGCCCTCGAGCGACAGAGGAATGAGATCATGGACAACATTGCACAAATCCTTTTACGATTTTCGACAAGCGATGCATCCACCTCAAGCGGAGGCGCCGCCCCCTTCAAGTTATAGATCAATTTTTATATTCCTATATTTGGAGGTAAAATAGATGTGGTTGTCCTACATAAATGGTTAAACCTTCTAGAAGGGTATTTTTTTGTCCACAACTTTTCCGATAGAGATAAGATTACATTTGCGCTCTTCAAGGCCATCCCCCATGTCAAATATTAGTGGGAGGATTTCTGTGAGCAAAAGGAAATAGAGGGATCCACATTATTCGCAGTTGCACCCACTTGGGGTTCATTCAAGGATGTTATTAAGGAACAATACTACCATGATGGAATTTATGACGACTTGTATACAAGACGGACCACACTACGAAAAGAAAGAGACCAAACAGTGCCAGAGTTCACCAATGTCTTCCATACCTTGCACACCAAGATGGGTATCAAATATTCTAAGAAACATTTGGTGCTCAAGTACCACGGCGGTCCGCATAGATACATCCAGATAGAAATGGAGTTTTTGGACATCTCATCCTTGGGCGCGGCCTATCGATATGTCGTCAAAATTGAGCACAAGCTTAAACAAAAGACGCGGCAGTTTGGGTCTGGGAACCCCTCACAGCAGAAGCAGGGCAAGGGTAGCCCCAACCGGCAGAAAAAAGGACAGGGAAAATATGGGAAACCTCGGGACAACCATTTCAAGCCACAAGCAAAGAAGGACAATGGAAAGACGAAGAAAGATATTGGAAAGCGGTCATTGGTGGTTGAGGTGAAAGCCTATGAATTAGATGCGGGTTCCAAATCTGAGTCAGAGCCAAAAAAGGGGAGATAGATCATTGATGTGGAACGTAGTACCACCATTGCTACCACCAAGATCCATCCCAGTGAACCTGATGAGACAGAGGAAGGAGAGTGCCTCTTTCATTCACATATGTGGGTGAAAGGCACTCAAATACACTTCATCGTTGATAGTGGTATCCAGAAGAACCTCATCTCAGCATAGGCCAACAAACAGCTAGCCCTAAAAACAACGTCGCACCCACAACCCTACACTATTGGATGTCTCTGCCAAGGAAGCGATCTTCGTGTCAGCCAACAGTGTCGTTGTCATACGACATCAAGCCATTCAAAGATGAGGTATTGTGTGATGTTGCTCCCCTTGAAGTTTGTGATGTTATTTTGGGTCAACCTTATTTATGGAAACATCATGTTGTATATGAGTCTAGGCCTTGCGGTGTTATTATTACTTTGAATAAGAAATTGTATATGATACCTGAGGTAGTCCCACCTAGTGTTATTTCCTTGATCTTTGCTAAGCAATGCAGAAAGGTCATTTCTCAGACTGGGAATCTTTTCTTCATCATGATTCACTCTCAGAATGAGCGAAAGGTTGCAGCCACATCCATGGCCTCCGCGGCCGAACTCTCCATGCAGCAGAAGCAAGTGGTTAAGGTCGTGGAAGAATACAAAGACATCTTCTCATCACCTACTAGAGTACCTCTACATTTTTAAGTCAAGCATCACATCGATCTGACCCACGGCGCACCGCTACCTAATGGGCCAATCTATCCCTACTCTATGTTAGAAAACGAGGAGATCAAGCGTCATATCCAAGAACTACTCCACAAGGGGCACATTCCCCGACTCAACACCTTGTGGAAGCAAAATCGTGTTGGTGCAAAAGAAAGACGGGACCTAGCGACTTTGCATTGATTATCGGGCCCTAAATAAAACCACAATCAGGAACCGATACCAGATTCCCTGAATCGACGATCTCCTTGACCAGCTCAAGGGGGTCAAATACTTCAATAAGATTGATCTAAAATCTGGCTACCATCAGGTCTCAATAGAGAAAACAGATGTATGGAAGACAACCTTCAATTCAAAAGAAAGTCTTTTTGAATGGTTGTTCATGCCCTTTGGTTTGACAAATGTCCCAGAAACTTTCATGAGGATAATGGACGATATCTTGCAGCCTTTCACTAATTATTTTGTAATGGTGTATCTGGATGACATCCTAATCTATAGCAAGACTTGGGAGGAACACTCGTAGCATATTCAGCAAGTCATGTACACTGTGTGACAGCACAAGCTATATGTCAACTTGGAAAAATGCTCCTTTGACATGGACAAGGTCCAGTACCTAGGCTACATTGTTGATGTACATGGTGTGCATGTGGATCCAGCAAAGATCCAAGTCATCTTTGATTGGCCAGCCCCAACCACGATCACTGAGATTCACAGCTTCTTAGGCCTTGCCAATTTCTATCACAGGTTCGTGTTGGGATTCTCCCATATTGCATGGGCCCTCGGACAAGTAACCAGGGGTGGTGGTAAGAAAAAATTTGTGTGGGGCCTATCCCAACAGCAAGTGTTCGATGATCTGAAGTAGCGCTTGTGCTCAGCACTAGTGCTTTCATTACCTTACCTCCAACAGCCTTTCGAGATCAAGACAGATGCTTCAGACTATGATGTGGGTGCAGTCCTCACTCAACACGACCACCCCATGGCCTATCATAGTGAGACACTATCATATGTCGCTCATAAGTACCCCACTTACGACAAAGAAATGTAATCCATTGTACAAACCTGTCGCTAGTGGAGGCATTACATTCTCGGGAAGGAGATAGTTATCCACACTGATCATAAGTCGTTGCAATTCATGCAGACACAAGGAAAATTGCAGAATGACCTCCATCAGAAGTGGTCCACATATTTGCAGCAGTTCCACCTCAACATCAAGTATAAAATAGGAAGTAATAACCAAGTCATTGATTCCCTCAGCCGACCTCTAGTCACGACACTCACCACAGTGCTAGACTCTTGCGACCATGAGACCTTTGGATGGTCGCAACTCTATGAG
>JASDQU010033943.1:0-17436 GCA_032191745.1 Picea mariana | reverse complement strand
GATTCACCCCCCCCACTTAGTTGTATTAGTAATTTCAACATTATTCTCTCTATAGATGTTAGGATTGTTCCTTCTAGTAGCCATATCCATATTTTTACTTTCAACATTTCATGCCACCCTAAATGCATTCTCCAATTATTTGGGTTCCCAAAGGCGAACCTCATGTTGAATGTTATCCTTTAAAGTTCCTATGAATATATCAATCAAGTGCTCATCTTGAATATTTGTTACCTTTATATTTAATATTTGGAAGTTCTCAATGTGCTCAGTAACTAAACCCTTTTGCTAGAGATTTATCAATTGGCTAAAGAAGGTATTGCTCCATGTATCCTCATAGTGTGTTATCAGTTCTTCCATGGAAATTGTCCAAGTGACGAGTGATTTGAGAGAACAAAGAAATTGATACCATACAAATTGATTGGGTTCTAAATATAAAGAATCAATTCGTACCTTTTGTGTATGTCACACATTATGTATATTAAAGAATTGCTCCATCTGAAGTATCCATGTGATTGGGTCCTTTCCATCAAACTTTCTCATATTGATCTTAGGAACGTGGTTGCTCTTCAACCCAAAGTTGGAGTTTCTCCATTCTTGATTCACCTTCCTTGTGTCCTCATTATGAATTTCATGGGATACATGTCACTTTCAGGTGTCCTCTCTATTAGTAAATTTTTCAATCCTTCCATGAACTCCCATTTTAAGGCATCCATCTTAGTATTTATTGCCTCAAACTTAGCTTCTGTTGAATCCATCATCTCTTGTTGTTCATCTTTTGTTACTGTCTTCTTTTGTAAATCATTTATGTCCCTATGCATTTCTTCACCTTCATCAAGAGTCAATGTAGGATTATTTGGAGGCTTATTTGGTGTAGAAGTTCCCTTTTTTGGTGGCATGTTGGACAAGTATCACTTTAAACCTTGATTTTGAGGTGGTTATGCTAGACAATCTTCTTTTTATTGTATCTCCAAAATTTCGGCCCTTCTGAGTATGAAATTTTATTTTTTGTAGGTATCTGATATTTCTTCTCTTCAATGTCATAGGTCTGATAAAAATTGGATGTGCCAAGTGGAATTTATGGTAACTTCCCCACAACTTGCTGATTTTTTTCCTTTCTAGGAGATCTCACTTGTATAGAGTTCCCCACACAAAATAATTGATATAAAATTCTAAAACTCATACCTAAACAACTACGGGCTATCAAATATCTAATGCAACTAGTCACACTCAGTTTGAATACTCTAGGAAGAAGTTATGATTGTTTTACTCAAAACACCTTCTTGAGACTAGTCAATAGGACTAGTCATATACCCTATCTTCCACAGGGTGTATCTACAAATTTAAGATGATCCAGAAGTTAAAATTGCTACCACAGATAATTTACTAATTTCTATGAATATCCTCCAGATTTCAGGGTCTAAAACATTATAGAAAAAAAATTATAGCAAAAATTCCGCAATCACTAAATTCAAGATGATTCCAGAACCCTATCTTACAAAGGTTGTATCTCCGAAAGTATAAGGCCTCAGGAGTTGGAATTTTAACCCAGTGTACCTTGATCTATCTCCTAAATATATTCCAAGTCGTTCCTTATAAATCATTGTAGAAAAAAAGTTATATCGAAAATTCCATGGTGTCTCAGATGTAGCAGTGAAACCCCAAGACCTTGAGCTCTGATACCATATGTTAAGAACCAAATATCAATATAGCATAGAAAAACCTCAGAATAAGTACTCAATGCCTTGAAGAATAGAGAATTTCAGATAATAAGCCTCTTCGAGGGGGAAACCTCCTTTTACCCCACATAAATGTTCAAGTACAAGATGATTCGAAATGAAAATGTCTCATTGGTATATATAGGAGACTAGGATGTATAATTAACTCTAATGGAATAAAGCCGACATAACTAAAATAACATTACTAATGTAATATGCCCCAATTAAGGGGAAATGAGCCAATATTAGGGCTTAACAATAATATATCATGAACATATTGTTGGAGGTGCTAGATCTATTCAAAAATTTGTATTCTTTGTCCGCCTTAGTGTGAGCATGGGAGGACTCTATCGGTGAAGATGGAATGGGAAGAGATACATCAATGGGGGCCAATGGATGGAATCCCAAGAATACCTGAAAAGGGTTTTTTCCAATAGAGATGTGGAGGGATCTGTTATATCTATGCTAAACATATGGAAGCCTCTCATCCCATGTATGTGGATGCTTGGAATTGTACATGCACAGGATATGCACAATCATCCCGTTGACCACTTCTATTTTCCCATCTATTTTGGGATGAAAGGTAGTCAATTTAGTTAACTTGGTGTCCATCAAAGACCATAGGTTGGAACAAAAGGCACTAAGGAACCTTCCATCCCTATCTAAAATAATGGTCCATGGTAGCCCAAAGTGAGCCCAAACATGCTTAAAGAAGAGCTTGGCAGTGGTCGTGGTTGTGATACACTTTTTACATTGTGAAACAATATCCATCTTAGAGAACTGATCTATGATGACAAAGACACAATCGTGGCCATGCTTGGTGGAGGTAAAACCTAATATGTAATCCACAGAGACTGACTCCCAAGGATTTTCTAGGATAGGGAGAGGAGTGTGTAGCCCTTGCTTCTTGATGGATGGTTTAGAAATGGCACAAGTAGTGCATGACTTGACATATTGGTCTATGTCTCGTTGAAGCTTTGGCTTGTATGAATACTTATGAGGTAGTTCTACTATATTTTCCACACTAAAGTGCTTTACCACCCAACTGTAATGTGCCTTCCAAATGATATTTGCACGCTCGCTTGAAGGAATATAAAGATGTCCCATATAACACAAGATTGTGTCCTAGAGGTTGAAGTCCGGGACTTGTTTTCCCACACTTAGTGTCTGATACACAATAGCGAAGTCAAATTCATTGTTTTATAATTGTGGCCACCTTTAGGTTTTGTGCCCACAAGAGTTATAAACTATGGTTAGTGCCACAACCGAGGGCCAACTAAGGAAGTATTCAACATGGTTCATGTTTCCCTTCTTGTACTTAATGTTCAAGTGGAATTGTTGGAGGTATGTGGACTGATTCTGATGGATATTATTCTACAACTTTCCTTGTGTCTTCATGAATTGCAATGGATTTTGATCAGTGAGGGTGATCATTTCATTTCCTAGAATATAATTCTTCCACTATTGGCATTTTTGCACAATGGAGTACATATCCTTGTCATAAGTGCAATACCTATGAAAAACATCAAATAGTGTCTCACTATGATAGGTCGATAGATGTCCCTGTTGAGTGAGGACTGCACTGATAGTATTTTCATAGGAATCTGTATCAATATTGAATGGTTGTAGGTATGGAAACGTGAGGGTTGGTGTGGAGAAGAGGTGGTGTTTCAGATCGAGTAACTCTTTTTTTTGTCATTCAAACCAGGAAAACTTGGCTTTAGCTACGCTTTTGGTTACTTGACTTAGGGGCCAAGCGATATGAGAGAACCACAACACTAACCTAAGGTAGAATTTGACAATGCTCAAGAAGCCGTGGAGCTCTATCATAGTTTTTCGGGGTTGGCCAATCACAAATGAATTGGATCTTGGATGGGTCCACATGCACCCGATTGTCATCCACTAAGTATCCCAAGTATTGGATTCTCTCCATGCTTAATCGATGTTTCTTCAAATTGGTGTATAACTTATGTTTCCATGGGGTGATCAAGACCTACTAAATGTGATACAAATGTTATTCCCAATTCTGACTCAATATGAGGATGTTTTCCAAATATATGAACACAAAAGACTTTGTGAATGGTTGCAGGATATCATCCATCATTCTAATGAATGTTGTTGGATCATTAGTCAAGCCAAAAGGCATTACCAGCCACTCAAAAATAACTTCTTTATATTTTAAGGTTGTCTTCCAAACATCAATCTATTATGTTGGAACTTAGTGCTACCCTGACTTAGATCAATCTTGCTAAATAACTTGACACCCTTGAGTCAATCAAGAAGATCATCAATTCAATGGATCGGGTATCGGTTCTTGACAATGATTTTTTTAATTCTTTATAATCACTACAGAGTCACCATGTCCCATCCTTCTTTTGTACCAACACAATCAAGCCTCCACAAAGTGAGGAGCTTGGTCGAATGTGGCCCTTTCATATGAGCTCATGAATTTGACACTTTATTTTCTCAATCTCTAGAAGGGAGAATCTTTATATGGAACCATTAGGTAAAGGAGACCCATGTATCAAGTAAATGGGATGTTTGACCTGATAGTGCAGAGGTATCCCTATTGTTGAGGTGAAGATTTCTCTATATTCCTCTACCACCTTATCCACCTGCTTTTACTATGTAGAGAGACCCTATGTTGAAGTTGTGGTGGTTGCATTGATATTTTTCTAGCCTTCTAATTGAACCAAGAAGAGGTCAAACTTTGTAGTCCGAGAGATTACCTTTAGGAATTGTTTTTTTGAGATCAATGAATTTGCAGTAGTCGAAACTACCTCTAGTACCCTTTAGGATTGACCTTCCAAGGTAACAATGATGCTATGGGGTTAAGATTTGTGAACAAATTAATGTGACATTTCCACATATAAGGTTGTCCTAAAAGTACATCACAAACTTCAAGTGGGGCAACATCACACAATACCGCATCTTTGAAGGGCTTGATTCTGTAGGATAGGTGACAATATTGGATGACAACAAGGTCTTTTCCCTGGATCAATGAACCGATAGTGTATGGTTGGGGGTGTGGCATTGTCGATAAATTCAATCTTTTGATAACCTCAACTGAGACCAGGTTCTTCTATCTTACACTTTCCACGATGAATGCAGTGGGGTCCCTTTCATCAACATCTAAGAATGGAAGAGGTGTTCCCCATACTCAATCTCTTTTGAATCCTCTGGTTGGATATTTGTAGTTGTAATGGTAACATTGGGTTTTTCATCAATAATATGATTTCCTTTATCTTGTTTGAATCAAAATTTGATTCAGGGTCTGACTCTTTTTCTTTAAGCTTGGCTAACAATGATTTTTTCAAGCAACATTCAACAATGTTGTGTCAGGGACTCTTGTGGAACTCACACCTTATTCCATTGTCCTTATTCAACTTATCATTACGTTTATTTACATGTAGCTTAGACTATTTATCTCACGGTTGGATATCCCTACTATGTCCCTTGTTCTATGAGTTAGTTCCACCTTTACCATACTTCTAATGCAACGCATTTGTAGACTCGGACTCCAACTTATTTCGCTTCTTAAATTTTTGCTTGATTTTGACAGCATATTGAAAAGCAAATCTTTATGTGGAAATTTCCAAGAAATCCATCTATTCTTGGATGTACCTGTGTAGGCCACTATGGTATTTAAAAAATAGGAACTTATCAAAGTATCTGATGCCCAACTTTGAGCGCAAGGTATGGAAAATGTTGGTGTACTCTAGCACCCTCTAGTCTCTCTCTTGATGTAGATTTTTCCATCTCATGTATTGATCATCATACTTTACAACAAGGTATAATTCCTCCTTGAGGGAATAGACAAAGGTCTACCAATTGGGTCTTGTTCTGAATGTTACAAATGGGTCTTCATTATGTATCTCCCAATAACCTTCCCACCAATATTTGACATGGGAAAGGGCTTTAAGGAGCGTGAAGGTGATCTTTTAATTGTCGATTTTTTTTTTAATAGAGTAATAACCCTCTAAAATATTCAACCATTTCTCCAAATTATCTTCATCTATTTGGCCTTCAAATAAAGGGATATCAAAGTTAACTTGTACCTTCAAGGGTGTCACACCTCCAAATTGTTCGCTTGTTAAAGGTGCCTCACCTATCGTTGGCAGTCTGTTGAAGAATCTGAGTGAAATTGTCCATCATCTCGTTCCTTTGTCACGCAAGGGATTCGTCGAGAAACATCTTGATAGGATATCTTGCTCCATCATCCCTCCTTTCCCCAATCATGGGAGGCTGCTTGGGATGGGGAGAGAAGACGTATTCTAGTGAAACTAGCTCAAGACCAAACTCTCTATACTGTGACCTTGTTCAGGACATGCACAAAGAAAAAAAAAATAGCAAATTACTTTGATACCATTGATATGGATTGTATAGAGAACGAAATGAAACACACACAAAAAATATAGTGAAGAGCATAGTAATACAATGAAAACCCAACTTCTATTAATGAATAAAATAACATAATATTGTAGAACATAAACTGGCTAGAATGGTGGTAGCTTATCTCTAGAGAGAGAGAGAGAGATGGTGGCTATGCTCATTTGCAAGAAGTTGATACAAGAGGAAAAAACCCTAAACCTAGGAGGAGAAGTGCCAAAAGGTGTTTTGAAAATTCCAAGACATATTTTTGGGCATCAGTTTCTACATCAACTTTCTGGGAATGTAACTTTCACATACAATCTATGTTTGGCATGCATAATATCTCGTTGGAAATTTTTAACTGAGGAGAAAAATAAAACAATATGGCATGGCTTTTCCAAAGGTAAATCCAGGCTAGCATTTCTTGTCTAAAAGCTCGTTAAGGGCCTCAATATGGACCCGGAAGTTTAGGACCCAGAAAATCCAAGAAAATCCTATAAAATCATAACAAGACTACCCAAATGGAGAACCATGTTGAGTCAGCGAAACAGATGGGTGGTCACCGATATCCACTTGGATCTATTGGCCAAGTACAATAGGAAGGTCAAGAGTCATTTATGAAGGAAAAAATCCAAGAAGATAGAAGGACAAGAGTCGAGTAATTATAAGGCCAAGAGTTATTAGGACTTTCTATAAAGGATACTTTTACACTTTTGTAAAAGCTCTCTCATTTGGAATTGTAAACCATCTTCATATGTTGAATAGAGTGACACTATTAGATTGTGCTTTATACTCTTGTGATTTTTTCGATGGTTGTGGACTATTCTTGATATTCACAATATTTCTTGGTGTTTGTAAGGATGGATGTTGTTGTTTGTGGGCTTTCTCTTGCTCACTATGTGTATGCTTACTTATCATAGGATTTGTTAATAAGTTGGATGCAACTCTCAACGACTTGTAGGTTATCATTGGTCCTCAAAGCAAGCTTTGGGTTTTGTGTATATGGTAGATGGTGGACTATTCTTCTTTCTTTTTACATGTGTCCCTTAGATTTATGTCTAACATTTTGATGTGGAACATGTATTCTCTCCATTGTTTGTAGGTTATCATTAATCCTTAAAGCATACCTTTGATTTGATATTGATGGTAGTTGGTCGACTACTCTCTCTTCTTTTTATACCTTCCTTTTGTTTCATGTCAAATTGACTATTTAACATATACTCCAAGCTAGAAAAGTTAGATAGGCTATATTAGAATTAGATTAGTTGCATTTTTCATTTGCATACTAGTTGTATTATGTTTATAACATAGTAATTGCTATGACATGCTAGGTCTTAACGAGTGAAGAGTGAAGAACCGATCAATACTTGGGCCTTATTTGGAGGGTTTTCCATTTCAACAAAGGAAAGTCTAATCAGACCCTTTTGCCAAGAGAACCTATAAAAGTTACTCATTATATTTTTTCATGCCAGTATGCCCTTGATAAACTTATTCATTTTTAGACATACTTATGAATGAATTAATACGTCTCTTAAGAGTAGAAAAAGTTTTTACAATGATTATTAATTCTTAGTTTCGAGCCATATTAATGTTTCTTTTGTTACAGTGACTATTAATTCTTAGTTCAGAGTCCTATTAATGTTTTTTTTTAGGACCCGTATCTTAATAATATATATAACAAAATAAGAAAAAAAATTATATTGTGTTGTGTTGTGAGGTAAATATAAGTTACGTATAGGTATAATATAAAAAGAAGAGGTGGATTATATATATACATATATATATATATATATGCTAATTAAAAAATGTTTACTAGTTATATTATTTATTTAATAGGGAAAATTTTAGGGGCCATATATAGTCTGTGGGATAATTTTCTATATTTTTTTTCAAAAAAGAAGATTTCTAACTTTCAATATTTTTAAAGTGATTTGCTCAAATTCTATAGAATAAAATTATTTTCCCTTAAAAATAGCTCAAATTTTATAAAATATATAAAAATAGCTCAAATTGAATATTTTTATAAAAATATAGCCAAACATTTTATGATGATGATGATGTTTAACTTCCACTGAGAGCAAAATTCGTCTATAAGACTACTTTGCATATTAAGGATTAACAAGATTCACCAAAATTTCTACAATCTAAGATAAATTTCCATCTTTAAATTTAAGTAACCTTTGTTGGTTTGTTATGTTGTAGTGGATTGTTAAAATAACATAGTGTAATTTACATAAATATAATAACGATCAATATTTTTAAAAATTAATTTAAATTATTAAATTTTTAAAAATAATAAAAACTATTTATTTATTTTAACATTTTATTTTTATAATAATATTTTTTTAAATAAACTTTTTTTAATTTTCATAAATTAAAAATTAAAAATTAAAAAAATAGATTAAAATTTTACATAAATGGAAAATAATCTATATTAAAAAAACAAAAACAATTCAATAACAAAACTGCCATAGGGAACTCTAAATGAACCAACACCAAGATAAAACTTTACCAAACAATTTAGAGAAAGCAAATTAGAGAGCACTTTAACCTTATAAAGTGATTTCCGAGCTATTTTCATCAAAGGGTGGGTCGGGTGGGTCAGGTATTTTATTCATAATTGTTTTTGTTATTTTATTTGTAATGTGTTTTCTCATTTTCATGCAGTTCCATGCATAAAAACGTCATTTTCTGAAAGGTGTTGGGATGACCATTGGTCCAGCATGAGAATGAATTTTTTGATGCATAGTTTCGAATTGAAATTATAGAATGAGTTGTATTTTTGTCTTTTTTTTCCAGTAGACAAAAATACATAGCCATCTCAAAAATAAAGTACCGAAGTGCAAATACATAGCCATCTTATGTGCCTTCACCTTACCAACTAACACCCTCCATCGGATAGTGTAAAATCAAAGAGTCCAAAATTAAATTACATACAGCCTCTCTATGACAATCCATATAAAGTCCCAAAACTAAATGCCTAGATTTCATCAAGTGAAACAATGAAATCATATACAAAAAAGAAAAAACTATCCACATCCCCAAGGTCCAGGTAGCTCAGATATAAATATGAAGAGTGAGTGGGGGGGCCTCCTGGCCATCCTGCCATTTGGAATAATGTATCCTTCCTTCCGAGACCAATAGATATTTCTTTGAAAGTGAGTCAACAACCTCATTTTCTTCCCTATAGATATGTTCAAACTTTAATTCTTTGAATAGCGGGATAAGAGACCTTATCTTCTTCTTCCAACCTATAAGAGATGTAACAAAGAGTTTTCACTTGTTATTTATCCAGTCAATCACAATCTTAGAATCCCCAAGTACCTGAAGCTGAGAAAGATAAAGTCTATAGGCTAAAGTTAAGGTGGCCCAGGAACTAAGGATCTCAGCCCTCGTATTTGAACCCAATCCACAATTAAATGCCCACATGTAGGAAGTGTTCTCCCCTATATTAATAATACCTCCAGCACCACTCATAGTTCCATTATTTTGCGACGCACCATCAAACCAACCAATATTTGGAAAAACTATATCAGGCAATTTCATAATCCTTTTGGGAATAAATTTTGAAAGTGCACTTGTGCCTACCTTCAGTCCACGGATCTAAGCTAAAGCTCCCTGTACAGATGGTGTAGTTGATTCAAAGATAAACTTATTTATAATCAGCCAAATAGTCCATCATGTCACAACAGGTAAATTGTGGTTGATCTTTTCCTTCTTTTGCCAGTTATCAAAACACTGTAACAACATATTACCTCCCCAAACTGTATTGAAACTATATTCAATTACCAAATATTTATAGATGTCGAGCGTGAAAGGGAAGCAGACAAAGATATGTAAGATCGATTCCTCCTCCATAAGGAAAAGAGAATAGATGCTCGGTCCTTCCCATCCTCTTCTCCTCAGATTATCCTAGGTGCGGACTTTATTTTCCAATGCAAGCCATAAAAACAATTCTATTTTTAAGCCAATCTCCCAAGTCCAAAATGTCCTTCGCCAGCCAGTGATTGGAACTATCCAGTATTCCTGAGCTAGTGCATTGTATATATTTCTGACTATCAAGACCCCAAAGTGGTCACCGCCTGAACAAATAAGCACATCGTCAACAGGTTGTAACTGAATACCTGAGAGTATAAGTTCTTTGCAGAAATTAATCCACTCGGGTGCCAAAGTACCAGTGAGCTCCAACTCCTCACATGCTCTCCATTGTTTTGTAATAAAACCACAGCAGGACTGTGCATATGCTTGGTATAAAAAATTAATATTACGTGCCTTGAGTGCCCCCCCGTAGGTCATTCGATAATAGTGAAGAACTTTCCAATCCCAATATTGTATCCAACCCGATTAAGATTGAGTGTCCATTCCATGGTTTCCAGTTGATCCATCGGGTAATAATAAGAAGAGATTTCATTAAATTTTTCCAAACTTGTAAGGCCCCCAGTTGGATGGGAAATACAGATCTAAGCCAAGTTTCCACTGAGTAATATGGGAAGTATTTATATTTTATCACATTATGCCAAATCCCTTCTTTAAACAATGCATGCCATAAAGAATTTTTAGCCAAGGCATGACTAAACAGAAAGAGGTTCCTAAAGCCCCAACCACCAAGGTGTTTTGGCTTGTCCAAAGTCTCCCATTTGCAAAGATGTATCCTCTGTCTTTTGCCCCCTCCCGTTCAAAGGAAATCAAACATAATATTAGGGATATTTGAGAGCACTGAAACTGGTACCGCCACCAAAGCCATCCAATACACAGACTGTGTTTCCAGGACTGATTTAATTAATATATATTTTCCACCTAGTGCCAGCCAATGATTACACCACTTGTTAATCCACTTTTCAAATTTAATTAAAAGCCACCTCCAAACAGTGAAAACACTCTTTCCATGTTTTAAAGGATATCCCAGATACCGAAATCGCACAGACAGATCCACAAAAGTATAATCGAACAACCTTCTATAAAATGTCAGTGAGTCCTCATGGATCCCATTATAATGGAAAGTTTATTTTTGAGGACTAATCCTTAATCCTGACGCACAAAAAAAAGATTCCAGAAGATACTTAATCACCTGCCATTCCTCTACAACAATTTTAGACATGATTAGTACATCGTCAACAAAAATAAGATTGAGTATTTTGATAATCCTAGAAACTATAACTCCAGAAAGTATGCCTTCCACCTGGCCCTTTTTTAAAAGAATACTAATACACTCCATTACAAGAATAAAAAGTAGAGGCGAAACCAAACATCCTTGACGTAACCTACACTCACTTGTGAAAAAGGATGTGGACTCCCCATTGATCAACACCACAAAGGAGGAACTGACCACACAACTCATAATCCATTGAATAGATTGTAAAAAAAATGAGTTTGAAATAGAACTAGACGTAGAAAATCCCAGTTTACTCAACACTTGTAATAACTAGAGTGGTTTTTCCCTCTATCCTCTCATATTTGAAAAGAATCAAAGAGTACTCCTTTGTTGCTATTCTCATTCATTGATTTCTAATGTGGAACACTTCTCGCTAGATCAAACTTGGATTATAAATTCCAATGATGTATTTAAAAGCAACATCGTCTAGACTTGGTCTATTAAAACTATATCGGAGTAGATAACTAGCGTTATTTTTGATATAATATGTTCAAACACATCATGAATAAATAATGGATAGTTGCAATAACTAGACTGGTTTTTCCCTAGATTTCATTCTTGTATCTAAAAAATTGAATCGTACTACTCTATTGTTATCTTAATTAATAATTGATTTTGATCGTTAAATAACACACCTAGACTTATTCTTATAAAATATTTTCCCTTCTTGACTCTAAAATGGTGCCAACCTCCTATAATAAAATATACTCAACACAAAAACAATAGTTACTATGTCAATAATTAAAATTGTTATAATAACAATCACAATATCATGTTATTAAATACCTTTATAGGTCACTTTAAAGTGGTGCCAACATCCTACTATTATAGTAACTCAACACAAGCTTTGCTAAAAATGATTGTTTCAAGCAACATTCAATAGTGTTGTTCCAGGGGATATTGTGAAACGCACACCATTTTCAGTGTCCTTCTTTGACTTATCATTACTCTTCATTGCATGTAGCTTGGATTGGTTGTCTCGTGGTTGGATATCCCTATATTGTCCCTTGTTTCACGAGTTAGGTTTTCCTTTACCATACTTCTATTGTGAAATATTTGTAGACCCAAGCTCCTACTTATCCCACTTCTTAAATCTTTTATTGATTTTGACAACAAGTCGATAAGAAACTCCCAGTGAAGAGATATACAAGAAATCCATATATGTTTGTATGTACCTGTGTAGGCCACTACGTTATTTTAAAACTAGGAACCACTCAGAGTATATGATACTCAACTTTGAGCGCAAGGTATGGAAAATGTTGGTTTCCTCTGGCACCCTTTGGTCTCTCTCCTGATCTAGAGTTGTCCATGTCATGTACTAATCATCATACTTTCCAACATGGTAGAATTCCTCCTTCAGAGAATCAACAAAGGCCTCCCAAGTGGGTCATGTTCTGAATTCTACAGACATGTCTTATTTATGTATCTCCTAGTAAACTTCCCACCAATACTTGACATGGGGAAGGGATTTAAGGAGTGCAAAAGATGATATTTTCAATGTTGATTTTCTTTTAATAGAGTAATAACCCCATAAAATATTCAACCGTGTCTCCAAATAATATGCATCTATTTGGCCATCAAATAAAGGGATATCAGATTTAACTTGTACCTTGAAGGGTGTCAAACCTTTTAATTGGTCGCTTGTTGAAGTTGCCTCACTTTTCGTTGGCAGTTGTTGAAGTATTAAAGAGAAATTGTCCATCATCTCAATCCTGTATTGTGGAAGGGATTCCTCGAGAAAAATATTTATAGCATATCCTTCTCTCTCATATCTCCTTTCCCCCATCATGGGAGGTTGCTTTTTCCGGCGAGAGTGGTCATCTTCTAGCGAAACTAGCTTGAGACCGAACTCTCTATACCATGACCTTGTTGGGGACATGCACAAAAAAAAAAACAAAGAGTAGATTGCTTTGATACCACTAATCTGGATTGTATAGAGAACGAAATGAAACACACACAAAAATATAGCAGAGAGAATAGTAATACAGTGAAAACCCAAATTCTATTAATGAATAACATAGTGAAATATTGTAGAACACAAATTGGTTATAATGGTGGTAGCTTATCTCTGGAGACAGAGAGAGAGAGAGGGGGGGAGAGAGAGAGAGAGATGGTGGCTATGCTCATTTTCAATAATCTAATACAAGAGACCAAACGGATGACATTTTAACATTAATCAAGAACTCTAAAGGTCCAAAATCCTAAAACGAGGAGGAGAAGCACCAAAAGGTGTTTTGAAAATGCCAAGACATATTTTTGGGCATTAGTTTCTACATCAATTTTCCAGGAATGTAACTTTCTCATACAATCTCTGTTTGGTGTGCATATTATCTCATTGGAAATATCTAAGTGAGGACCAAAAGAAAATAGCATGGCCTGGATTTTCCAAAGGTAAAGCCAAGCTAGCATTTATTCTCTAAAATATTTCTAA
Source organism: Picea mariana (assembly GCA_032191745.1). Classification (NCBI taxonomy): domain Eukaryota; kingdom Viridiplantae; phylum Streptophyta; class Pinopsida; order Pinales; family Pinaceae; genus Picea; species Picea mariana. The sequence continues at coordinate 3,767 of JASDQU010033943.1, read as the reverse complement.
GGGCCTAACAATGGACACACAAGTTTAGGACCCAAAAAATCCAAGAAAATCCTATAAAATCATAACACAACTGCCCAAATGGAGAACCATGTTGAGTCGGTGGAAGAGATGGGTGCCCATTGATATTAACTTGGATCAATTGTCCAAGTACAATAGGAAGGTGAAGACTCATTTAGGAGGGCCAAAATCCAATAAGAAAGAATGCCAAGAGTCAAGTAATTAGAAGGCTAAGAGTTATTAGGACTTTCTATAAAGGATACTTTTACAATTTTGTAAAAGGTCCCTCATTTGGCATTGCAAAATGTGTTCATATGTTGAATAGAGTGATATTATTATCTCGTTCTTTATACTCTTGTGATGTTGTTAATGGTTGTGGAATATTCTTGACATTCACAATATTTCTTGGTGTTTGTAGGGATGGATGTTGTGGCTTTTGGGATTTCTCTTGCTCATTATGTCTATGCTTACTTATCATATGCTTTGTTAATAAGTTGGATGTAACTTTCAACAACTTGTAGGCTATCATTTCTCTTCAAAGAAATATTTGGGTTTTGTGTATATAGTAGATGGTGAACTATTCTCGTTCCTTTTTGCATGTCTCCCTTAGATTTATGTCTAACATTTTGATGTGGAACATGTATTCTCTCCACCATTTGTAGTCTATCCTTAATCCTTAAAGCATGCCTTTGATGGGATATTGATGGTAGTTGGTGGACTACTCTCCCTTCTCTTTATACCTTCCTTTTGTTTCATGTCAAATTGATTATTTAACACATACTCCTAGCTAGGAGAGTTAGATAGGCTAGATTAGAATTAGTTTAATTACATTTTGTATTTGCACACTAGTTATATTATGTTTATAACATAGTAACTACTATGGAATGCTAGGTTTTAACGAGTAAAGAGTGAAGAACCAATCAACATTTAGGTCTTATTTGGAGGGTTTTTCATTTCAACATAGGAAGGTCTAATTGAACCCTTTTGCCGAGTAAACCTATGAAGTTGACTCATTATATTTTTCCATGTCAACATTTCCTTGATAAACTTATTCATTCTTAAACATATTACAAGAAGTTGTACATATACTACTCATTCTTCATATTTTCCTCTAATTTCAATAATGTGTTTTTGTTGAACACTTTCTAAAATATTAAAAAAATAAAATAATATTATGATATCTTTGAATTTTCTCAATTTTATAAGTTAATGAAATACAACAAGTGGAGTTACATTAATGAATTTGGAGTTACATTAATGAATTAATAGGGCTCTTAAGAGTAGAAAAAAGTTGTTATAGTGATTATTAACATGAATGAATTAATAGGGCTCTTAAGAGTAGAAAAAGTTGTTATAGTGATTATTAATTCTTAGTTAGGAGCCATATTAATGTTTCTTTTAATGACCCCTATCTTAATAATCTATACAACAAAATAACAAAAAAATTATATTGTTGTTGTTTTGTAAGGATGTAAATATAAGTTAGGTATAAAATGAAAATAAGAGTTGGATTAGACACTTTTAATGACCCCTATCTTAATAATCTATACAACAAAATATCAAAAACATTATATTGTTGTTGTGTTGTAAGGAGGTAAATATAAGTTAGGTATAACATGAAAACAAGAGTTGGATTAGACATAGATATCAATCAAACAAATGTTTATTAGTTATATTACTTACCCCCTAAGTTAAATAGGGAAACTTTTAGGGGCTATATATTGTCCATGGATTAATTTTCCATGTTTTGTTTTTTTTAAATATTCTCCAACTTCCATTATTTCTAAAAGTGATTAGCCCAAATTATATAGAATACAATTATTTTACCTTAAAAATAGTCCAAATTTTATTAAAACTATATAAAATCCTTAGAAATTTGAATATTTTTATAAAATATAGCCAAACATTTTATACTTTGCATATTAAATACTAGTAAGATTAGCCAAGATTTTTACATTTCAAGATAAATTTCCATCATTAAATTTGAGTATCCTTTGTTGGTTTGTTATGTTGTAGTGCATTGTTAAAATAACATAGTGTAATTTACATAAATATGATAATGATTAATATTTGTAAAATTAATTTAAATTATTAAATTTTAAAAAATAATAAAAACTATTTATTTATTTCTAATATTTATTTTTATAATGTCCCCGAGGTGTAGGACAGTCAGTGACGGAGTGTGTTGTTAAGTCACTCTGTGTTGAAAAGTCACCGGTTCGAAACCTGCGGGGACAAAAAATCCAACCATGTTAAGGGTTGGTGTGGCTCAGGCCGGGTGCGATCCCTGGGTGATTTTGACGGCTTAGATGCCCCTGAGTCATGATTTCTTAAGCCAAAGGTTAATCCTGATTCTAAGAAGGTCCGGACCAATTAACAAACAAAAATATTTANTTTTAAATTAACTTTTTTTAATTTTCATAAATTAAAAATTAAAAATTGAAAAAAATAGATTAAAATTTTACATAAATGGAAAATAATCTATATTAAAAAAATAAAAACAATTCAATAACAAAAATGCCATAGGGAACTCTAAATGAACCAACACCTATCGTTGTCAGTCGTTGAAGGATCTGAGTGAAACTGTCTATCATCTCGTTCCTCTGTCGTGCAAGGGCTTTGTCGAGAAACATATTGATAGGATGTATTGCTCCATCATCCCTCCTTTCCCTCATCATGGGAAGTTTCTTGGGATGGCGAGAGAAGACGTCTTCTAGTGAAACTAGCTTGAGACAAACTTTCTATACTGTGACCTTGTTGGGGACATGCACTAAGAAAAAAAACAAAGAGAAAATTACTTTGATACCACTGATCTGGATTGTATAGAGAACGAAATGAAACACACACAAAAATATAGCGGAGAGCATAGTAATACAATGAAAACCCAACTTATATTAATGAATAAAATAACAGAATACTGTAGAACATAAACTAGATAGAATGGTGGTAGCTTATCTCTAGAGAGAGAGAGAGAGAGAGAGAGAGAGAGAGAGAGATGGTGGCTATGTTCATTTACAAGAAGTTAATACAAGAGGCAAAAACCCTAAACCTAGGAGGAGAAGTGCCAAAAGGTGTTTTGAAAATGCCAAGACATATTTTTGGGCATTAGTTTCTACATCAACTTTCTGGGAATGTAACTTTCACATACAATCTATGTTTGGCATGCTTAATATCTCGTTGGAAATCTCTAACTAAGGAAAAAAATAAAACAATATATCCTGACTTTGCCAAAGGTAAAACTAGGCTTGCATTGTTTCTCTAAAATCTCGTTAAGGGCCTCAAAATGGACCTGGAAGTTTAGGACCCAGAAAATCCAAGAAAATCCTATAAAATCATAACAAGACTTCCCAAATACAATAAGAAGGTCAAGAGTCATTTAGGAAGGCCAACATCCAAGAAGATAGAAGGACAAGAGTCAAATAATTAGAAGGCCAAGAGTTATTAGGACTTTCTATTAAGGATACTTTTACACTTCTATAAAAGGTCCCTCATTTGGCATTGTAAACCATCTTCATATGTTGAATATAGTGTGCAAGATACTAGATATATAAAATATGCAGAACATAAATGAAATGCTAGAAATGACAGAATAACAGTAAAATATCCAGCATAATCTTCACAATACACAGAAATGATAAACGAAATAGCAACAAAAATAGCACTTTGAATCAGACAGCAATGTTCACAGGCCTCTTCTAGGGGGAAACCTCCAGTCGAGCAGCGCTCTGTTACAATAATATCCAAGCTAGGGTTTTTCATACCCTCGACCC
>JASDQU010033941.1:10850-21957 GCA_032191745.1 Picea mariana | reverse complement strand
TCCATCTTAGTATCCAACTTAGCTTCCATTGAATCCATCTTATTTTGTAGTTCATTTATGTCCCTACGCATTTCTTCACCTTCATCAAAAGTCCAATTAAGATTTTCTGGAGGCTTATTTGGTGTAGAAGGTCCCTTTTTTGGTGGCATGTTAGCCAAGTATCACTTTTTAATCTTGATTTTGAGGTGGTTCTGTTAAACAATATTTATTCTACTCTATCTCTCAAGTTTCGGCCCTTCTGGGTATGAAACTTTCTTTTAGGTAGTTCTTTGATCTTTCTTCTCTGTAATGCCACAGGTTTGATCAAAATTGGATGTGCCAAGTGGAATTTACGGTAACTTCCTCACAACTTGCCGATTTTTGTCCTTTCCAGGAGATCTCACTTGTATAGCATGCCTCGCACAAAATAATTGATATCAAATTCTGAAACTCACACCCAAAATACTACAGACTGTCCACGATCCAATGAAACTAGTCCCACTCAATTTGGATACTCTAACAATAAGTTATGAGTTTTTTACCTGGAACACCTTCTTGAGACTAGTCAATAGGACTAGTCAGATACCCTATCTTACACAAGGTGTATCTACAAATTTAAGATGACCTAGAAGATAAAATTTTTACCAAAGATACCTTACTAATTTCTGTAAATGGTTTCCAAATTTCAGGGTCTAAAACGTTACATAAATTTTTTTATAGCGAAAATTACTCAATGACTCATTTCAGGATGATTCCAGAACCCTATCTTGTATAGGCTGTATCTCCGAAAGTATGAGGCCTCAGGATCTGAATTTTGAACCCAACGTACTTTGCTCCGTCTACTAAATATCCTCCAATACGTTCCTTCTGAAACATTGTAGAAAAAAAGTTATAGAAAAAATACCACAGTGTCTCAGATTTAGCAGCGAAACCCCAAGACCTTGAGCTCTGATACCATATGTTAAGAACCAAACATCAATATAGCATAGAAAAACCTCAGGAAAATTACTCAACGCCTTGAAAAAGAGATAATTTCAGATAATAAGCCTCTTCAAGGGGGAAACCTCCTTTTACCCCACTTAATGTTCAAGTACAAGATGATTCAAAATGAAAATGTCTCCTTGGTATATATAGGAGACTAGGAGGTATAATTACAACTAATGGCCTAAAGCNATAAATAAAATAACATTACTAATATAATATGCCCCAATTAAGGGGTAATGATCCAATATTAGGGCTTAACAAAAACACAAGATGTCAAACACTTAGATGACTAAAATCTCAAAAAAAAAACAAAAAAACAGGAAAGTATATCGGGGAATATGACAAAAGGTTAAAAGATTTACTTAGTCATATCCTTCACATGATCGACAAGGAGTTTCTAGTACAATGGTTTGTGATAGGAATCCTTAAAAAAATACAGACACCTTTAAGAATGCATGAGATACAAACTTGTGAGGAAACTCTGAAAAAACATCAATAGACAGAATTAAACAAATCCTAAACCTCATCGACCATAGATAGAAAAGTCAAAGAAAAATTAGAAATGCTATAGAAATCACTCTGAGACTCTTTTTGTTCGATGAAGTGATCTTTGGTGTACAATATGTATGAATAAATGACACGCCAAATACTATTGTAAATATTGTGAGCCAATTGAAAGAGAATATGATGTTCAAAGGGTCTAGATCGAGTATTATTGAGAAATATGTTAAGTCATCACATACCACACCACTAAGGACTACCCAAACAACCTGAAAATGAAAAACCAAAAAGGTGTGCCATCTGTGAGGAAGCCACCCACAATAGACAAAAATTCCAACTAAATGGGTGAAACAAGTCGAATTATCATACTATCTAGCATGCACATACTTCAGAGAAAAAACAAGATCCGGGCAACAGAGGAGGAAGATACTAAAGAAGAGGAGACCGTTATCATGGTTGAATAGAAAAATACCAAGGAAGAGGTGGATATCACAATAGATATGGTTGAGGGGGATACAGTAGAGGAATATTTAACAAAGATTATTTCTTTATCTATTTTAAGTATGATCATCTAAGACCTAACTACTTGGTAAAAGAAAAACCGATTTGAAATTTTGTAATATATGTGAAGTTGGTGATCACTCCCTGGAGGACTGTCAAATCATGTTGGATAAATTGAGAAATAGGAGAACTATCAACCACCTACAATATTTTCCCAAGCATGAAGTCCTTAACTCCAAAAATTGAAATGTTATCACAAGATCTAGTGCTGGTCAAGAAGATAATGTACCTAGAATACCACAAATTCAACCTATCAATAAATATCAATGGTGCACTAACCTACAAAAAGAATGACAAATTATGATAGAAGCACTTGGATTTGTTTACCAAGAAAATGAGGAGGAGAAGCAAAGATCATGTCAACAAGCATAGTACTGGGAAGGGAGGTGTTAGAAATTATTTTGGACACCTCAGTGATCACCTGACAAGATGTGTTCATGTTCCCTAAAAATATTAAAAGAGACTTTCTCCATGAGAAAAGTGATTTGATTTCCTCTGCCAAAAACCATATGAAGGAAGGTTGTCCCACCCTACTATATGTATAGGGTGCGATGATGCCTGATCATTGCACTCTGCACTATACCTAGACTGCGACGTTGTCGCATGCTACTTGTGAGTAGGGTGCGACGATGCTTAAAGCTTGGGAAAAGTCAAATTTCACAAATGTTCTAGAAGGGAATCTTCTAGAAGATGAGGTGGCCTCTGATTGGTTTGGATCTTACTTGCTTCTATGATTTGGTGGGATCATCCTAATCTCCTCATCCATATCTCTTTCACACTATATAAAGAGGGATATCTCATGGAAAAGGATAAGGTTGAATAGGCTAAGAATTGCATGGAGAGTTCTACTTCAGATTATGCTTGAGAGCTTTGATTTAGTTCTTCAAGTTAGATTGTGGATATTCTTCATTCAAGGCATTGGAGAAAAGGAGTGTGTGTTGAAGAAAAGAGCCATTGAAAGGGGACCTTTCAACATCAAGGCATGGGTTGTATTCTCCACTTTCTATTTACTTAATACACTAATGCATTCATTCCCTATATAAGCATCTTGTCTTCTATTGTATAATTCCTTTGTCATATACATAGACTTCATTAGAATACATGTATATTTGTTTTCCGTCTTTGTTGGTTTGTGACTCTTAGACATGCTTACTATTCTGGAAACTCAAGGAGGGAGCTACAAAGATGACACTAACGAGGAATTGTGTTGAGAATGTATTAATTTCCTTGGATTACGTTTTCTTCTCTTTATTACGTCTCTGATCTAATTTGAGAAAGAAAGAACTGAAGTCATTTCTTCTTTTTAAGTAATTATTCACAAGAAAATTCTTGCATTTGAAATATTTTGTTAAAAGAGAAAATTGGAAAATTTTGTAACTTTTGATTATTTAGGATTGTGTTCATTCAAAAATTGAGAGATTGAGTTTCGTAGGTTTTTTACTTCAAAAAGAAATACCCTCTCCCTAGTGTAATTAGAGTTCATTGAATTGAAATATTGCATATTTATCTCTTCTTGCATTTTATTGGGTCAAGTTCACATACACCATCAATTTCATTTCCGTCTCTCTTTTGAGTAAACAACAACCTTTAAAATATAGTGTAATTTTAAAATTTATTAGCAACTTTTATTTTCTAGAAATTCTCTTCACCAACATTAGCTAGTTTAGTGCTTTGGAATAAGTTGTAAGACACACTCTCCAAAGCGTCAAAACACACAGTAGTATCTTGTGAAAGGGAGATTTCAACTCCACTTGCTACATTTTGTCCTGGGAAGCCCTTCTAACACAAGGGTCAATCATGAGGTCACATTAGGATTGGTAGAATTACTCACCCTGCTTTGTCGGTCTTAGTGTAGAGATTGCACGTATTATTGGGGGTCACTTGAGGGTATACCCACGATTATGTGTGGGAGATTCTCGAGTTTATTTCAGGCTAGATACCCTGCCTTTGCGTGTGGATCAGACTGTCAACTGTTTCCCCAGGCATCATTGTCATAATTGGTAACCTTAGTAGCCTATATATTTTGGGTCTTTACATGAGGTGACTGTGGAGGGGCAAGTCTTCATGGTACCTGGAATTGATGTTGTCCAAACTCACTCGGGCTCCTTGGAGGGTATACCCACGATTATGTGTGGGAGCTTGCACCAGGGTGTAAGTCCGTTAAGCAGGTCGTCAATGCAACTTTTCCACCCGCTTTAACCCAACCCCTTCTTGTCTTGGTTTCACGACGTTGGATTACATCACCAACTAGTGACTTCGAAATAAGAAGGTTTGTTTGCTTGGTTTGATTTCTAGATTTTATTAGTGAGTGTTGTTTGTTTCTCTAGTTGGCCATAGATTTGTTTCATTCTTTATTTGGTGTGGCCAACATTGACCTTCGTCGTTCATGTAGGATGCAAGGAATACCTTCGGAAGATCCAGAAAGTTACGTCCCTTTGCTTCCTAACTCACTAGAGGGATTTCCTGAGGGAGCAGTCAATAAATAAGTAGTCTCTGAGATTGCAAGTTCGACCTCTTTAGAGGGATTCAAAATTCATTCAGATTCTTTAGAGGCATTCAAACTTCCCATAAATCTTTTATTGATTATTAGACAAGATCCAATTTTTTTGCGGATGAAATCATCAGGAGAAATTGTTGTTGTCGCGAATATTGAAGTACCTACTAGAACTAACGAAAAATATGGAGTAGACGATCCACTTTTTCAAAGTGAATCATTTAGAACGCCAACTCACACTACTATATTTTTTAATCCTAGCTCTGTCCCTGTCCGTTCTGTTTGGGGAAATTCTTCAGGACATGATATTTTTGACACACTAGGAACAGGTTCTAATCAACCTATGGCATCGTAAATGCCTGAGACGTCTGTTACCTATACAGTACCTTTAGATCATTTTACTGGCACAACCAATAATGTCATCATAGTTTCAGACCAATTGTTCATTGATTCTCACTCAATTCTTCCTCTCCAGATTGCCCACTCTACCATGGTCCCACAAGCTACAACTGTTTCTATTGGAAATGTGGTTATCACTCAATCTCCTATTGGAACACCACTTCCTCTTAAACCAAATCTGTCACTTCCTTCTGGGTATAACGCTTTGAATACTTGCATTTCTATTCCTGCCCAGAATCCATCCAGAGGGTCTAAACATTTTGTTCCTCCTGGGTATAATACTACTAGTTGTTTTGTTCCTACACCTACCCAGGTTCTCTCTGGGGGGCCTTACGTTCCTCCTCCACATTTTTCTGGAGGATCTAGTCATCCTGGCCCTAGTGGTTCCAATTCAGTTAGAGGCACCAATCATTCTGTCGCTTCTGGTTTTCAGATTCCTGTTGGAGGCCATAACCCAATTTATGGACAAAGTATACATGCGTTACACTCTCAAAATTGGAATCTTCCTTTCCAAGGGAATCAACAACCGTCTAGGGGGGAAATTCCTCAAGTTAATTCTTTTGTACCCCCTAATTTCAGAAAATCGTATCCAAGTTCTATGAATCCTACCTGGGGTCAAAATTTTCAGTCTAATGTTCCTTTCCAAGGGAATATACCTAATCAACCAAACCTTGTTGGCTATTTGACTCAAAATCCTCCACAATCGAATATGTTAGGATTGTTTAACTATCTATAGACTGCTTATGGTCCTACTGGTATACCTACAAGACTTCCTCCTCAAAACTACCAGGTTCCTCAAGTGAACAAACAATTGCCTTTTCTTGCCACTTTGGATTTACCATATTTATCTAGGATCTTGAATGATCCTATTTTACATTCTCCTTAGTGACCCTTCATACCAGCCAAATTTCCATCTGACATTCCTAAGTTTGATGGTCTATTAGGAGAAGACCTGAATAATCACGTCATGACTTTCCATCTTTGGTGTTCGTCCAACTCATTGATGGATGACTCTATAATATTACGACTTTTCGAACGAACTCTCATGGGTTTGGAAACCAAATGGTATATTGAGTTTCCACGAGGATTATTTAATGACTTTAACACCTTATCCATGGCGTTTTTAACACATTACCAATTTCCAATTCGTTATGAGACATGAACCAAAATTTTAAGTTCTTTTAAACAATCCTCTTCCACTCATATTTATGATCATATCCATGGGTGGAGGAGGTGAAGACTATAACATACCCTGCCACCCACAAGCCGGGGTATGCTACATTCAATACCACCCTTGGACTTTGTACTCTTATTGATACCTTCTTTTATTAATAAGAATGCATAAGATAAAAGATTTAGTGACATGCACATCAATATCCAACAAGCATGCATAATCTAAGATTTAGTTAAATGATAATTAAAATACACAGTGGAATACATTCATACACAGATAATAATATCACAACAGATAGCACTTATATTTATAAAAAGGTGACACCAACTGGTTGAAGACCAAGGATGTTCCACCCAACCGTAGACACCACTGCTCCAAATCTCAACAGCAGTGTCACCCCCGATCTAGGGCTATGAATCCACAAGGACGATTCCAAAGTGCTATTTGGCTTCCCAAACTAGTCAACACCCAAGCTCTCACAGGCTTCCCAGCTCTCACAACAATCCAAGTACCCAACTCTCTTCTACCCAAGTTGCACCACCCGAGAGAACGAACCTCCACCCTTCTATGCCAGGCAATCCCTCAGGTAGTCCTTCTCCTTATTCGGGCTCCAACGCAAATGGTACATAATCCCAATGCTGGAACTCTCAAGACTCGTATCTGTGAGCAATGCTGGACACATGACAATGCATATCAGACATGCATGCCTCAATTCATGGCTGGATCCCACCAACGACCACTACAACCAACTATCCCATGGCTAATTCTTCAGTAGTTTGGTTCCCTTTCCCAAGCCAAGACGCGGATGAGGATGGATCAATGGATGGGTAAGTGAGTGCATTAAAGGGTGTGAGGGAAATAATCGTATGAATGCAGGAGTGAAGGAGTGGACGAGCCAACAACCAACCCCACAATCAGACCAGGGATGGGTTTAAGTATTTTCATGGGGAATCAAGAACCTCGGCCTTCCATAAGAAGCTCATGTAACCGATCCCCTCCCTTAGGCAAAAAGGGTAATTAACATAGGAATAAACATTTATTCCCCTCAAGCCCCCTCTCTTGTGGAATCATAGCCCCCTAGAAATCTAGTCCTTGTCCATCTAGCAGCCAATGATGTGTTTATTATTAATAATGATCAAAACATTACATTTCTTGGGCATACTGGCCCTTTAATAATTGTTTGGGCACCCTGTCCTGTCAGCATTGCAACAATACATTATTTAAAATGGTGGTTTGAAACCTGAGGTGTTACATCCCCTCCTCTTTAACTTGGCACTGTCTTCAGTGCATATACAAAATAGAGATCAAAATCTCAAATTTATTCAAAAAGTTGCGGGTATTCTGCTCGCATGGAATCTTCATGCTTCTAGGTAGCATCTTCAGGACTGTAGTAGGTCCACTAAACTTTTACCATATATATAACTTGATTCTGAAGCATTTTGACTTTTTTGTCCAATACACGCACTGGTTGAACCTAAAAATCTCCCTCTGTCTCTACCTAAATTAGACTCCAATTAATATCATGGTTAGGATCATGTACATATTTCTTTAGTAAAGAGACATGAAATACATTATGCACATTCATGGAAGCAGGCAATGAAAGCACGTATGCAACTAGCCCTATTCTGTCCAATATTTCAAATGGACCACAAAATCTGGCTGCCAACTTTGTACAACTACCCAATTTCAAAGAGATTTTCTCGGGCTTCACTTTCAAAAGTACATGCTCCCCTACTTTAAATTCTCTAGATGTCATGTTCTTGTTTGCATAAACTTTCTGTCTATCCTGAGCTGCCTTTAAATTCTGCTTGATCTTGACGACCTAGTCTTCCATGTCCTTGAGCAACTCCGGCCCAAGTACCACTCTATCTGCTGGGTTGTCCCAACATATTGGAGTATCGCATTTCCTACCATACAAGGCTTCAAATGGGCTCATTCTCAATGAAGCTTTATACCCATTATTATATGCAAACTCAACCAAGTGTAAGTAATCTTCCCACTTAGATGGCTTATCCATCACATACATTCTCAACATATCTTCAATTATTCGATTGATTCTCTCTATTTTCCCATCTGTCTAGGGATGATATGTTGTGCTAAAGTTTAGATTTATGCCAAATTATTTAAACAATCCCCTCCAAAAATTGGAGGTAAACTTCGTATCTCTATCCGAGACGGTTGTCCTAGCTATCCCATGCAACCTAGCAATTTCCTTCATGAAAATTTCTGCAATATTAGCCATTGTATGCATTGTCTTCACATGCACAAAATGAGTAGCCTTTGTTAATTTGTCAACCACCACCATGATTTAATCATGTTTCTTATTCATTCTGGGTAATCCTATGATGAAATTGATGGTGATCACTTCTCATTTCTTCTTTGGAATTGGCAATGGATACAACAAACCCGCTAGGTGCCTATGATCAGCCTTCACCTTCTGACATTCCATACATCGAGCGATGTAATCAGAAACATCCTTCTTCATTCTTGGCCAAAAGAACTAGCTTCTTACTGCTGTAATTGTTTTCTGGTAACCGAGATGTCCAACATAAGGAACATCATGCATTTCCTTCAGTACCAAATTCCTCAGTTCTTCGGAACTAGGAACATAGATTCTATTTTTATGCATGAGTAATCTGTCTTTCTTTATCTCATACTCCTTTATTTTTTGTTGTACATCTCCTTGATGTAAGTTTTCCTTTACCTGTAGGTAATGATGATCTGTAACAAGACCATATAAAATTATGCTCTTCAAGTCTGATTGATGCATACTGACAGCAGTAGAATGCATTATATGCACTCTTCTACTAAGTGCATCGACAAATTTATTCTCCTTTCCCTTGATATGCTTGATATCGAAGTCATATTCACTTAAAAATTCCATCCATATTGTTTTCCTGGCATTCAATGTTGGATGTTCAAAAAGATACTTCGGGCCAATGTGGTATATCCTTAATTCAAATTTCTTCCCCATGAGATAATGCCTCCACATCCTCAAGGTGTGAACAATGGAAACAAGTTCCAAGTCATGCGTGGCATAGTTCCTCTCATGTTCCTTAAGATTTTTGGACTCATATCCAATGACATGTCCATTTTGCGTGAGGATTCCCCCAAGTCCTTCCTTACATGCGTCTGTACATACCAAAAAAATTTCCTTTGGGTCAACAATCTTTAACACAGGTGCACTAGTAAGCAATTCCTTCAATAGATTAAAATTATTTTCACACTTGAGTGTCCATTCAAATTTAGTTCCCTTGTTTTGCAAATAAGTGATGGGATGAGAAATCTTAGAGAACCCTACTATGAACCTTCTGTAGTAGCAAGCTAATCCCATAAAATATCTGACATTTGACACATTACTGGGTGTTGGCCATCCTCTAATGGCTTCGATATTCTCTGGATCTACTGCTATGCCTTGCTCTGAAATAATGTGTCCCAAGTAATGGGTCTTCTTTTGATAAAAAAAAAAACTTACTCAACTTGGCATACAATTGATGTTCTCTCAGTACTTGCAATACCAATCTTAAGTGATGTTCATGCTCCTCTTCATAATTATAATAGATAAGTATGTCATCCAAGAATACTATGACAAACTTATCCAAATAATTTCTGAATATGCCATTCATTAAGCACATGAAGACAACTGGTGCATTGGTCAGTCCAAATGGCACCACTACAAATTCATAATGCCCATACCTGGTCCTAAAGGCTGTCTTATGAATGTCTTCTTCCTTGATTCTTACCTGATGGTATCCTGCCCTCAGGTCAATCTTTGAGAATATCTATTCTCCTCTTAGCTGATCAAAGAGGTCATCAATTCGGGGTAGAGGATACTTTTTCTTTATAGTGCACTTGTTCAGTTGTCGAAATTCAATACACAACTCAAGGTTCCATATTTATTTTTGACGAAAAGTACTGGTGCTCCCTAAGGTGAAACACTTGGACGTATGTACCCTTTCTTCAACAATTCCTCCAACTGCATTTGTAATTCTTTTAACTCTAGTGTGCTCATTCTGTAAGGTGTTTTTGACATCGGGGCAAATCTTGGCACTAAATCAATTGAGAAATCTATCTCCCTTCTTGGTGGCAATCTGGGTATTTCTTGGAATACATCCTCAAATTCCTGTAGTACCGAGAAATCTTCAAGGCTTGGACCCTTTGTATTATCTGTCTCTTCCACATGAGCTGCATACAATTGACATCCTTTCCTAAAACATATTTTTAGTTGTAAGGCTGAAATCTCCCTTATAGAGATGGGTCTTGGAACTCCTTTCATAGTGCTCTATTTTCCATTTCCACCAAGACATGTAAATTTATTGTTACGATAGTATAGGACAACATGATGCCTGTCCAACCAATCCATTCCAATCAGAATATCTTAAGACCCAAATGGTATGATATTTAGGTCAATACTACTATTCATGCCATTAAGACTTATGGAACAACTTCTGACCATGTCATGGATTCTTCTTTTGGTTCCAGTGGTTAACTAAACCAAACTTTCTTTTCCAAGTTTACTTTTCTCCAAATGAAATATATACACTATCTTAGGATCAATGTAACAATGACTTGCTCATGAATCAATCAAAATAGAAACATGATGATTTATGATATTACCTTCCACCTCGATCATATTGGACTGGTACTCTACTTGTCGATCATCTAAATCTACATATATTCTTCCCATATATTCGACTATTGTAGCTTCCTTGTTGACGGGCGAAATTGTCCATCTGTCAACTGGGAGAGTGGAACCGGTCCGGGGTTGTCTAAATAACCCAAGCCATTTGGAATGGACCACCCTGACGAGTTTAACGGCTCTGTTGGCCGCTCTAAGGTATTCTATGAAAACCAAAGAGAGAATTGATCTGAGCTAAGTAATCTAAAGGAAACTAGAAACTAATAAAACAAAGAAAAAGAACTAAAACTAATAAAACAAACTAAACGAATAAAACAAACTAAACTGATAAAACAAACTAAACTAAATACACTAATCTAACTATAAACTACTAACT
>JASDQU010033941.1:0-10545 GCA_032191745.1 Picea mariana | reverse complement strand
ATTTGAGAAAGAAAGAACTGAAGTCATTTCTTCTTTTTAAGTAATTATTCACAAGAAAATTCTTGCATTTGAAATATTTTGTTAAAAGAGAAAATTGGAAAATTTTGTAACTTTTGATTATTTAGGATTGCGTTCATTCAAAAATTGAGAGATTGAGTTTCGTAGGTTTTGTAATTCAAAAAGAAATACCCTCTCCCTAGTGTAATTAGAGTTCATTGAATTGAAAGATTGCATATTTATCTCTTCTTGCATTTTATTGGGTCAAGTTCACATACACCATCAATTTCATTTCCGTCTCCCTTTTGAGTAAACAACAACCTTTAAAATACAGCGTAATTTTAAAATTTATTAGCAACTTTTATTTTCTAGAAATTCTCTTCACCAACATTAGCTAGTTTAGTGCTTTGGAATAAGTTGTAAGACACACTCTCCAAAGCATCAAAACACACAGTAGTATCTTGTGAAAGGGAGATTTCAACTCCACTTGCTACATTTTGTCCTGGGAAGCCCTTCTAACACAAGGGTCAATCATGAGGTCACATTAGGATTGGTAGAATTACTCACCCTGCTTTGTCGGTCTTAGTGTAGAGATTGCACGTATTATTGGGGGTCACTTGAGGGTATACCCACGATTATGTGTGGGAGATTCTTGAGTTTATTTCAGGCTAGATACCTTGCCTTTGCGCATGGATCAGACTGTCGACTGTTTCCCCAGGCATCATTGTCGTAATTGGTAACCTTAGTAGCCTATATATTTTGGGTCTTTACACGAGGTGACTGTGGAGGGGCAAGTCTTCACGGTACCTGGAATCGATGTTGTCCAAACTCACTCGGGCTCCTTGGAGGGTATACCCACGATTATGTGTGGGAGCTTGCACCAGGGTGTAAGTTCATTAAGCAAGTCGTCAACGCAAATTTTCCACCCGCTTTAACCCAACCCCTTCTTGTCTTGGTTTCACGACGTTGGATTTCATCACCAACTAGTGACTTTGAAATAAGAGGGTTTGTTTGCTTGGTTTGATTTCTAGATTTTATTAGTGATTGTTGTTTGTTTCTCTAGTTGGCCATAGATGTGTTTCATTCTTTATTTGGTGTGGCCAACATCGGCCTTCGTCATTCATGTAGGATGTAAGGAATACCTTCGGAAGATCCAAAAAGTTACGTCCCTTTTCTTCCTAACTCACTAGAGAGATTTCCTGAGGGAGTAGTCAATAAATAAGTAGTCTCTGAGATTGCAAGTTCGACCTCTTTAGAGGGATTCAAAATTCATTCAGATTCTTTAGAGGCATTCAGACTTCCCATAAATCTGTTATTGATTATTAGACAAGATCCAATTTTTTTGCGGATGAAATCATCAGGAGAAATTGTTGTTGTCGCGAATATTGAAGTACCTACTAGAACTAATGAAAAATATGGAGTAGATGATCCACTTTTTCAAAGTGAATCATTTAGAACCCCAACTCACACTACTGGATTTTTTAATCCTAGCTCTGTCCCTGTCCATTCTGTTTGGGGAAATTCTTCGGGACATGATATTTTTGACACACTAGGAACGAGTTCTAATCAACCTATGGCATCGTAAATGCCTGAGACGTCTGTTACCTATACAGTACCTTTAGATCATTTTAATGGCACAACCAGTAATGTCATCATAGTTTCAGACCAATTGTTCATTGATTCTCACTCAATTCTTCCTCTCCAGATTGCCCACTCTACCATGGTCCCACAAGCTACAATTGTTTCTATTGGAAATGTGGTTATCACTCAATCTCCTATTGGAACACCACTTCCTCTTAGACCAAATCTGTCACTTCCTTCTGGGTATAACGCTTTGAATACTTGCATTTCTATTCCTGCCCAGAATCCATCCGGAGGGTCTAAACATTTTGTTCCTCCTGGGTATAATACTGCTAGTTGTTTTGTTCCTACACCTACCCAGGTTCTCTCCGGGGGGCCTTACGTTCCTCCTCCACATTTTTCTAGAGGATCTAGTCATCCTAGCCCTAGTGGTTCCAATTCAGTTGGAGGCACCAATCATTCTATCGCTTCTGGTTTTCAGATTCCTGTTGGAGGCCATAACCCAATTTATGGACAAAGTATACATGCGTTACACTCTCAAACTTGGAATATTCCTTTCCAAGGGAATCAACAACCGTCTAGGGGGAAAACTCCTCAAGTTAATTCTTTTGTACCCCCTAATTTCAGAAAATCGTATCCAAGTTCTATGAATCCTACTTGGGGTCAAAATTTTCAGTCTAATGTTCCTTTCCAAGGGAATATACCTAATCAACCAAACCCTATTGGCTATTTGACTCAAAATCCTCCACAATCGAATCTTTCAGGATTGTTTAACTATCTATAGACTGTTTATGGTCCTACTGGTATACCTACAAGACTTCCTCCTCAAAACTACCAGGTTCCTCAAGTGAACAAACAATTTCCTTTTCTTGCCACTTTGGATTTACCATATTTATCTAGGATTTTGAATGATCCTATTTTACATTCTCCTTAGTGGCCCTTCATACCAGCCAAATTTCCATCTGACATTCCTAAGTTTGATGGTCTATTAGGAGAAGACCCGAATAATCACGTCATGAATTTCCATCTTTGGTGTTCGTCCAACTCATTGATGGATGACTCTATAATATTACGACTTTTCGAACGAACTCTCATGGGTTTGGCAACCAAATGGTATATTGAGTTTCCACGAGGATTATTTAATGACTTTAACACCTTATCCATGGCGTTTTTAACACATTACCAATTGCCAATTCGTTATGAGACATGAACCAAAATTTTAAGTTCTTTTAAACAATCCTCTTCCACTCATATTTATGATCAAATCCATGGGTGGAGGAGGTGAAGACTATAACATACCCTGCCACCCACAAGCCGGGGTACGCTACATTCAATCCCACCCTTGGACTTTGTACTCTTACTGATACCTTCTTTTATTAATAAGAATGCATAAGATACAATATTTAGTGACATGCACATGAATATCCAACAAGCATGCATAATCTAAGATTTAGTTAAATGATAATTAAAATACATAGTGGAATACATTCATACACAGATAATAATATCACAACAGATAGCACTTATATTTATAAAAAGGTGACACCAACTGGTTGAAGACCAAGGATGTTCCACCCAACCGTAGACACCACTGCTCCAATTCTCAACATCAGAGTCACCCCCGATCTAGGGCTATGAATCCACAAGGATGATTCCAAAGTGCTATTTGGCTTCCCAAACTAGTTAGCACCCAGACTCTCACAGGCTTCCCAGCTCTCACAACAATCCAAGTACCCATCTCTCTTCTACCCAAGTTGCACCACCCGAGAGAACGAACCTCCACCCTTCTATGCCAAGCAATCCCTCAGGTAGTCCTTCTCCTTATTCGGGCTCCAACACAAATGGTACATAATCTCAAAGCTGGAACTCTCAGGACTCGTATCTGTGAGCAATGCTAGACACATGACAATGCATATCAGACATGCAAGCCTCAATTCATGGCTGGATCCCACCAACGACCACTACAACCAACTATCCCATGGATAATTCTTCCGTAGTTTGGTTCCCTTTCCCAAGCCAAGACGCGGATGAGGATGGATCAATGGATGGGTAAGTGAGTGCATTAAAGGGTGTGAGGGAAATAATGGTATGAATGAAGGAGTGAAGGAGTGGACGAGCCAACAACCAACCCCACAATCAGACCAGGGAGGGGTTTAAGTATTTTCATGGGGAATCAAGAACCTCACGGCCTTCCATAAGAAGCTCACGTAACCGATCCCCTCCCTTAGGCAAAAAGGGTAATTAACATAGGAATAAACATTTATCCCCCTCAAGCCCCCTCTCTTGTGGAATCATAGCCCTCTAGAAATCTAGTCCTTGTCCATCTAGCAGCCAATGATGTGTTTATTATTAATAACGATCAAACCATTACATTTCTTGGGCATACTGGCCCTTTAATAATTGTTTGGGCACCCTGGACTGTCAGCATTGCAACAATACATTATTTAAAATGGTGGTTTGAAACCTGAGGTGTTACATCCCCTCCCCCTTAACTTGGCACTGTCCTCAGTGCATATACAAAATAGAGATCAAAATCTCAAATTTATTCAAAAAGTTGCGGGTATTCTGCTCGCATGGAATCTTCATGCTTCTAGGTAGCATCTTTAGGACTATAGTAGGTCCACTAAACTTTTGCCATATATATAACTTGATTCTGAAGCATTTTGACTTTTTTGTCCAATACACGCACTGGTTGAACCTAAAAATATCCCTCTGTCTCTACCTAAATCAGATTCCAATCAATAACATGGTTAGGATCATGTACATATTTCTTTAGTAAAGAGACATGAAATACATTATGCACATTCATGGAAGCAGGCAATGAAAGCACGTATGCAACTAGCCCTATTCTGTCCAATATTTCAAATGGACCACAAAATCTGGCTGCCAACTTTGTACAACTAACCAATTTCAAAGAGATTTTCTCGGGCTTCACTTTCAAAAGTACATGCTCCCCTACTTTAAATTCTCTAGATGTCCTGTTCTTGTCTGCATAAACTTTCTGTCTATCCTGAGATGCCTTTAAATTCTGCTTGATCTTGATGACCTAGTCTTCCATGTCCTTGAGCAACTCCAGCCCAAGTACCACTCTATCTGCTGGGTTATCCCAACATATTGGAGTATCGCATTTCCTACCATACGAGGCTTCAAATGGGCTCATTCTCAATGAAGCTTGATACCTATTATTATATGCAAACTCAACCAAGTGTAAGTAATCTTCCCACTTATATGGCTTATCCATCACATACATTCTCAACATATCTTCAATTATTTGATTGATTCTCTCTATTTTCCCATCTGTCCAGGGATGATATGTTGTGCTAAAGTTTAGATTTATGCCAAATCCTTTAAACAATCCCCTCCAAAAATTGGAGGTAAACTTCGTATCTCTATCCGAGACGGTTGTCCTAGCTATCCCATGCAACCTAGCAATTTCCTTCATGAAAATTTCTGCAATATTAGCCATTGTATGCGTTGTCTTCACATGCACAAAATGAGCAGCCTTTGTTAATTTGTCAACCACCACCATGATTTAATCATGTTTCTTATTCATTCTGGGTAATCCTATGATGAAATTGATGGTGATCACTTCTCATTTCTTCTTTGGAATTTGCAATGGATACAACAAACCCGCTAGGTGCCTATGCTCAGCCTTCACCTTATGACATTCCATACATCGAGCGATGTAATCAGAAACATCCTTCTTCATTCATGGCCAAAAGAACTAGCTTCTTACTGCTGTAATTGTTTTCTGGTAACCGAGATGTCCAACATAAGGAACATCATGCATTTCCTTCAGTACCAAATTCCTCAGTTCTTCAGAACTAGGAACATAGATTCTATTTTTATGCATGAGTAATCCGTCTTCCTTTATCTCATACTCCTTTATTTTTTGTTGTACATCTCCTTGATGTAATTTTTCCTTTACTTGTAGGTAATGATGATCTATAACAAGACCATATAAAATTATGCTCTTCAAGTTTGACTGATGCATACTCACAACAGTAGCATGCATTATATGCACTCTTCTACTAAGTGCATCGACAAATTTATTCTCCTTTCCCTTGATATGCTTGATATAGAAGTCATATTCACTTAAAAATTCCATCCATATTGTTTGCTTGGCATTCAATGTTGGATGTTCAAAAAGATACTTCGGGCCAATGTGGTCTATCCTTAATTCAAATTTATTCCCCATGAGATAATGCCTCCACATCCTCAAGGTGTGAACAATGGCAACAAGTTCCAAGTCATGCGTGGCATAGTTCCTCTCATGTTCCTTAAGATTTATGGACTCATATCCAATGACATGTCCATTTTGCGTGAGGATTCCCCCAAGTCCTTCCTTACATGCGTCTGTACATACCAAAAAAATTTCCTTTGGGTCAACAATCTTTAACACAGGTGCACTAGTAAGCAATTCCTTCAATAGATTAAAATTATTTTCACACTTGAGTGTCCATTCAAATTTAGTTCCCTTGTTTTGAAAATAAGTGATGGGATGAGAAATCTTAGAGAACCCTACTATGAACCTTCTGTAGTAGCAAGCTAATCCCATAAAATATCTAACATTTGACACATTACTGGGTGTTGGCCATCCTCTAATGGCTTCAATATTCTCTGGATCTACTGCTATGCCTTGCTCTGAAATAATGTGTCCCAAGTAATGGGTCTTCTTTTGATTAAAAAAAAAACTTACTCAACTTGGCATACAATTGATGTTCTCTCAGTACTTGAAATACCAATCTTAAGTGATGTTCATGCTCCTCTTCAGAATTATAATAGATAAGTATGTCATCCAAGAATACTATGACAAACTTATCCAAGTAATTTCTGAATATGCCATTCATTAAGCACATGAAGACAACTGGTGCATTGGTCAGTCCAAATGGAACCACTACAAATTCATCATGCCCATACCTGGTCCTAAAGGTTGTCTTATGAATGTCTTCTTCCTTGATTCTTACCTGATGGTATCCTGCCCTCAGGTCAATCTTTGAGAATATCTTTTCTCCTCTTAGGTGATCAAAGAGGTCATCAATTCAAGGTAGAGGATACTTTTTCTTTATAGTGCACTTGTTCAGTTGTCGAAATTCAATACACAACTCAAGGTTCCATCTTTATTTTTGACGAAAAGTATTGGTGCTCCCCAAGGTGAAACACTTGGACGTATGTACCCTTTCTTCAACAATTCCTCCAACTGCATTTGTAACTCTTTTAACTCTAGTGTGCTCATTCTGTAAGGTGTTTTTGACATCGGGGCAACTCTTGGCACTAAATCAATTGAGAAATCTATCTCCCTTCTTGGTGGCAATTTGGGTATTTCTTGGAATACATCCTCAAATTCCTGTAGTACCGAGAAATCTTCAAGGCTTGGACCCTTTGTATTATCTGGCTCTTCCACATGAGCTGCATACAATTGACATCCTTTCCTAAAACATCTTTTTAGTTGTAAGGCTGAAATCTCCCTTATAGAGATGGGTCTTGGAACTCCTTTCATAGTGCTCTGTTTTCCATTTCCACCAAGACATGTAAATTTCTTGTTACGATAGTATAGGACAACATGATGCCTGTCCAACCAATCCATTCCAATCAGAATATCTTAAGACCCAAATGGTATGGTATTTAGGTCAATACTACTATTCATGCCATTAAGACTTATGGAACAACTTCTGACCATGTCATGGATTCTTCTTTTGGTTCCAGTGGTTAACTAAACCAAACTTTCTTTTCCAAGTTTACTTTTCTCCAAATGAAATATATACACTATCTTAGGATCAATGTAACAATGACTTTCTCATGAATCAATCAAAATAGAAACATGATGATTTATGATATTACCTTCCACCTCGATCATATTGGACTAGTACTCTTCTTGTCGATCATCTAAAGCTACATATATTCTTCCCATATATTCGACTATTGTAGCTTCCTGGATGTTTGTTGACGGGCGAAATTGTTCGTCCGTCAACTGGGAGAGTGGAACCAGTCCGGGGTTGTCTAAATAACCCAAGCCGTTTGGAATGGACCACCCTGACGAGTTTAACGGCTCCGTTGGCTGCTCTAAGGTCTTCTATGAAAACCAAAGAGAGAATTGATCTGAGCTAAGTAATCTAAAGGAAACTAGAAAATAATAAAACAAAGAAAAAGAACTAAAACTAATAAAAGAAACTAAACGAATAAAACAAACTAAACTGATAAAACAAACTAAACTAAATACACTAATCTAACTATAAACTACTAACTATTATATATACAAGATACTAATTATCAACTATCTAATTACTAATTTAATTATAGTTTATTCACAAATATACATTGCATACAATCTACAGATTTGAATAAAACTTGTGAAACTGATGTGCTTGCTGTCCCAAAACAACGAAGGATAACTCTTTTTGATTTTATGATTTATGAATAATAAAGTAAACTAACTGAAATTAAACAATCTAATATATTAATTAACTTAAAAAATAGCTAATATACTAAGCAAACAAATGACAAACAAAACCTGGAAACGCTCCAAGTCTGCCCTGTGTATGATAACTTATGAGATGTTCGGAGGAGGGAAACTCACACCGGTTAATCCATATGCTTCTCATAAACGATCAGCTATTCTGCTCCTTTAAGTATTTTACAGGACAAACAAGACATAAAAGAAAATCATAACAATCTTCTGATGATAAATCCTTGCAATAAGGGAAACCTATTATGCAGAAAACTTATATATAATAATTCAATTTATGAAGAAGACAAAGCTATCATTCACTAAAATGAATTAATAATTGTTATGTCTTTTATCTATTTGGAAGGAACAAGATATGAATAATAGTAATAAAATTATATCATTTGCATTTGATTTAGATAGCTAAAGTAATCATAAACCATAAACAAAGTGATATACAAAACTTGAAACAAAGTGTTGATATATTGAAAAGCAAAAGCTATGACAAAACATCAATTCTGCTCCAGTTTGTAACAGAATTACATATCCCTGTTCTCCCAATACTGAGGATGATCATTATTACAAAAATCATAAGTATATATAGGTCTTTTCACAAGGTAAAACTTCCTTGTGAATAATAGGAAATTGTTTTACAAAATCTGGGAAGATATTCCCAAAATCTGATTCAAACTTAACAACCTAAGACAAAATCAAATCTAAAATATCTCCTAAACTGTTACAGCATGCCCATTTGATCACTGCAATTCGTATGTACCTGAAAAGAGGCAAAAATAAACAAGTTTAAAAGATATTTTGTTAATAAAATGGTAAAAATCTGATCCTGTAGACTAGCTACAGAATCAACTTATTCTGTAGCTGGTCTAATTTGAGAACAGACCTGTTTTAAATCAATTAAAACTAACAGAAATATTTTAAAACAAATATTTGATTACTAATTAAAAAGAAATCAAATCATTTAAATCACAACAAACCAAAACTGCTATGCTAATTTAGGACAAACTAAATCTTAATTGAATCTATTTCAATCAAAACAAATCTCAAATAAATCTTTGGTATGAATGCAACTCAATCCATCCATATAGAGGTAAAACTCCTACATTCATTTGTTTTGCATATCAATAAATCCATCTAGAATTGATTGTAGGGAATTTAAGAGATGAAAAATCTTGCCACCAGATCCAAAGCATACACCAGCAGCTTCAGCAGGACAATTAGATTGAAATCACACCACTCCTGGAGGTAGCAGCAGCACTAATTTCCCTCCTACAGCGCTTTAAAAGAGAGATCTGCTCATATAATAGTCTGAGAAATTTCTACCACAAGCACCAAGGATGGCCACAAGCCATGGCCATCCTTTCACACTTTCTCATGAAACACCTTAGAAACACCTTGAAGGATCCTTTCACACTTTCTCTCCACTTTGAAGGATCATATGAGAACTCCCCCAAAAGTGGCACATAACGATCAGGCCAATGGATTTGCAGCAAGTCAATGTAATCTGTGCCAATACGCTTTAAGCTGTTATCCATGCTTTCTTTAATGTTAGTAGCATCAACGCGTAGTATCTCTGCATTATCACGCAGGTAGTTGGATTGTGTTTACTTCTTGAGGCCACAAAATCATTGACAATGTCTCATTTCAACCGTGACTTGAGGGAATTCTGAACAACATCTATACGATCAATGCCCAGCTCTGAACACTTGCCGTGATCTGTGTGTTGTGCGATTCATGATTGGAGGTCGAGCATGATTTCATAACATTGTATTCCCACTATATTCTTCTCACCCAGATAGCAAAGTATACATGGTTCGCACAGGAGAATTTGATCTCTCTATGCCCTCCAGATCATCCAGGGAAACCACGACCTCTCAGCCCAGTTGCAGATCATTTTGAGTTTATATCCAGGCCGATTTATTACATGAAATTTTCAAACCCAGTCTCTAAACTCGCACAATCCTCCAAACAGAAATAAAAGTATAGATGGAAAACCCTAGAAATGCCAGAAACTTTCAAAGGTCGTATAAATATAAGAGGTATTCAGATCTTAATTTCTTCCTCTTTATGCACCAATTCTAGCTCTGAAAATGTCAAACCATATAAAAAAATGACCAAAGTTACCTTTGTACGATTATTGAATCTAAGGAAACCATCACATTAGAGAGTATGAGCATGGCAAGTGAGGAATAGCTTAATTCATAGTAAGGAGGCTGGTGTTAAGGGCGGTTACTTCTGCCAGGCATAAAAGTTATTTCCAGTAGTTCCACTGCCGGCGTTCATAGCTGTTATATCCCCTATAACACAACTCAACAATTATATCAATTGGTCAACCAATGAACAATAGTAAGTGCATGCGCAATGAATGTTATACCAAAGTTTTTAATCTACCAACAGTCGAATGGAAATCAATACCAAACTCAACTATGCGCCAATGTAACCACCGATATCCATAGCTTAACCAATGTGTTGATATATGAAACCAACATATCAATAGTTACAAAAAT